>PVKS010003875.1:64550-79778 GCA_004027875.1 Aplodontia rufa
AAAAAAAAAAAAAAAGAAAAAAAGAATGAAACTTCAGAAAATGTGCAGAAAGCTCTCCTGGGAACAATCTTCTGGAACGTGTCTCTGAATTCCTAGGTCCTGAGCTGGCAGTCCCTGACACGGAAACAGCTCTTGTGCACTTTCTACGTGCCTATTCCTGCAGGCTTTACAAAATGCATTTCATATATTTTTGAGGAACAAAATGAGCTATCAGTCTACTTTCAAATGAGGCAGGTTTGAAGTCAAACCTGGATTCAAACCCTGGCTCTACCTCTAACTGTGTGACCCTGAGAATGTGGCTTAATCTCCCTATCCCAAAGCACTGAATAGGGACCACAAGGTGTTATGCCTGTTGACTGCATCAAATGGCACAGCTACACATGCAACTTGTTGCTCTTCCTACTGGACGTAAGTTTTAGGCATGGGTTTAACTCAAGTGGAGAAAAGGTTTTGTATAAAAATTTAGCTCAAGATACATTCTCTATTGCTCTGACTATACAATGGTCAGAACTGATGCTAGAGCTCCTTAGGATTCCCATCTTCTGTCCTGGTTAGCAGCAATTAACATTTCAACATTTTGGGTTGTCACTAAGACAGTCAAGCATATCTGTTTACTCAAAGACTGAAAAACAGATTACTCAGTTACTCAGTGTTCAGTTAGGACTTTAAGGACATAGCACACCTTGCCTGGTCCACAGACCACATGCCAGATTACAAAAGGTTGCTTCCACAGATAATACTGAAAGTATTAGAACATGTATAAAATAAAAATGTTTAATTGCTTCTAAAAGACAATATAACCAATATACAGGTTGAATTATTTATTCATAGGCTGCTTGGAAGGTCAAATAGTGAGCAAGAATGCAGAGATATATAGCCTTAATTTAAAAGGAAAAATCACCAGTTCATTCAGAAGAAAAAAAAATCATTGCCACCCTGAGTTATTAAGAATTCTCTCTGACTCTTCAGGCTGCTATGGAACACCTTACTTGCTCTAGGGTAAGCTGCCCCACTAAGAGGGTCCTGATAACCAGGTAGAAAAACTATGTCAAGGGAATCGAATCATCTTCTAGCAGAGTAGAGTGGTGTCATCTGCTCTTTTTCAGAACCCCATAAGGGACCCATTGGTCATCAAGTCATACATCTAGACTTTGATTACTAACACTGGGGACAAAAGACATCAGAAGAAGTACATGATGTTAGCAGGAGATAGACAGAGTTAAATGTGAAGACCTTATGATTTTGATTTAACACTCCTCTCCTATGGTGACATTTACATAGTTAAACAAAATCAGTTGTGTGATTCTGTAGTTAAAATCACAGACTGCTAGGTCTAATTATGACAAAATACTTCCTACTCTATGTTTATCAAGGGAAAAATATACATCTGTATAACACTTAACATGCTGGAACTAAAAAATAATTGTTGAAGAATATGAAATATCCTTTTCATAAAAGTACATATTGATAAATTTTGGGGGGAATTCCATAAATTGTACTAGTATAAAATAGTATATCACATGTCCATTTTAGAGAAAGACAAGACTATTAAAACTAAAAAGAAAATTCATTTAGTTTTCTAAATGTCATCATGACTGTATTCCTTCTTTGAATTAAATCATATATAAACTGATGTCTAATAAAATTAAAGACCAATTGTAGAAATTCAGTGACTAAGGATAAATTTACTTTTAAGCAGCAATTAGCTTAGATTGAGTTTTTTGCCTTAGGTTGGAAATTGCCACACAGATGGTCATAAATGATGATAGCAGAGTGAAGTGGTGCTTTTTTCCTCTAAGATGTGAAAACTGGGAGTGGCTGAAATTCAAGCATGCAGAGGGGACAACAAATGGTGACTAAGGAAGAGGAAAGAGAAGAAAGGATCATAGGACAGCAGAGGAAGGAAAGCAGGTCATTCCACCCAGCGGTGTCTCGGACAAGCATCGAGAGCAGGGAAAGGAACCCTGCTCCTGGGGCAGCGCCTCCATGTACTCACCGAGTGGAGGGAAGCCCCGAGCGGGGCTCGTATCTCGGCTGCTCTCACGGCTGGTATCGCGGCTGCACCCCTGACTCATGCTGGGTCGAGGGATACGGCTGCTCCGTGCTAGCGTGCAGCATGAGGGGTTTCAGAGAAGGTGAACAAGTTTAATGAAGACAGAAAAACTCACAAAACGTCAGTCACATTTGGTTAATGTAATTATGACATTGTCCGCCCTGGGAGTTCTGGACGGGGCCACCTATCCACACTGAGGTCTCACTGACGATTGTGACAACGGAAGGGGGTCTGGATAAATGTGATTAAGCTCAGTGCCTCAGAGAGCTGTGAACTTTTATGTGAAGGTGAAATTAAACTTAAATGTAAGATGAAAAGAAACCTTTCCAAACCACAAGCTGGCATAAGAAAACATGAGATCAAAAGCATTTTAGAAATGATTGGCTTTTATGGCTTTAACAAACTATGACAAGAGGACAAAAGACCAAAGCTGTTTTCATATGTACTTGGTTCTTAAAAAGATAATTTAATTTGGATTAAAAATCAGAATGAAGGCTCTGGTCACTGAGGCCACAACGTGCTCACTTCTCCAGTTTGGCCTTCTTTAAATGAGCAGCCTCAAGGCTGGTACCACTGGAGAGACTGCCCACCTTGAGTAAGCGTGTGGATGCTTCACACACATTTAATGTTCTAAACCAACACAAGCAAAGAGTTGGCACTGCTATCTTTTCATTTTATGGTCCCAACATTTAATCTGTGCTGCTTCTACAGAAATCCAAACAGAGTTGCCTGTGGTCCCTTCCAAGCACCTTCATGGATCCCGTTTTACACACCACGTCTACACCAAGTGGACTGATAGATGAAAGATCTCTCCACTGATCTGAAAATAGCTAATTATGATTATGTGCAGATAGCTTATAATTCTCATGTTTTAAGACAGAGTATAAGACAGAGTAGCATGAATAGGCTAACACCTAATAAATATTTGGCTATGAAGCTCAGAAAGACCGTGAAACCCTTGTTTCTCAATTAAATTTGTGAAAACAGAAAAATTCTAAAACAACACTATATACTAGACATGTGTAGGTGGAATGCCTAACAAAACAGATAAGGGGGATAGTACATATTTCCATCTAGTGAGAGCTATCACTTCTAGACTGGACAAAAATGACTTTCCCAGAGGTTTTGGAAGCTGTCAACTTGATTCACTGAGGGTAAAAACAAACATGCTATCTGTACTGCAATGAGCATACCCTATTATTTTACAGCAAAGATTTATTGTACAGTCAAATTATAACAAGAATGTCTTACTAACCAGATTCATGAAACTCCATGAAGAGAAAGGATATGGAAATGAAGCCAAATTTGGAAGTGAAAAATGAAGCCAAATTTCTCTTGTGCTCAGCTGCCCAGTGCTATGTTTGAATTAGCCCCTGAAGGCTTGTAAATGACATTTAAATGCTTAGTACTGTCCAGATAAGGAGAGCCCTGGCACAGGAACGCAATCTGAGCAATCAGGTAAACGGTGTCGCTGGAGTTCACCAGAGACCTCCAAGCGCTTCTTAATTTTGCCAGAGTGATATGGAAACACTGAGTCGTAGTGACTTAAGCAGCAGTTCTCGATTACATTCTAAATACTGTCTGCAAGGAGGCAAAAGCAGTAGCTATCAAATTAAATCCTTAAAAAAACTAGCGTGTACCAACCCCTCCAATACTGAGAGGGGTTGTACTTTTCTAGAAAGTACAGAGCAATACTTTAAAGGATCAATGCCACTTGTTCTCTCTAGGTCTTAGCTTTCTCTTACAAAAATAAAGAATGAGAAAGAATCCCATCATTTAACAGAAGAGAACTATGAGACAATGCATATATGCATATACTTCTGAGTTTTGAGCTGAAAGGCATTTGTAAAAATCTTGTCTTCATCTACTATCTACTCCAAACAGATACTCAAAAAGAAATAAAAACAGTATTCACAGTTTTTCAGTAAAAGCATGCTTAGTTGAGCATTTTCTTAACAGTTCATGCCTGATAATTTCTGAATTTTTACCCAGACCTCAACTACTTCCTTGAGTTCATACATATGCTACAGCAATGGGAAATGAAAGCTTCCTCTTTCTCAAGTGCTAGGAAGACTTGAAAAGTCACCTGATTATTTTCATTTTCTGATACTCTACCCTACCTTCTCTCTCTGGTGTGAGTCTGCTTTGTAAAGATAATAAAGAGCACTAATAGGGATAAAGAGACGTGATCTGAAACAATGCATACACAAGCTTAACAAGGCTTACCCTCCCCTTCTCTCACCCAGAGCTCACCCACCCACTTGTGCTGACTCACGCCTTCAACATATGGCTAGTAGCATCACGTAGATAAAAACTTTTTGTGAAAGCCTGCCCATAGTTGCCCCAAACCTCATTAAAGTACACCTGGTAGTGACATCAATTGTTTGAATGTTGGATAATTTAAATCACAAGAGGAAAATAGCCACTCACTTACAACTATTTCCAGAGTCTAAAACTGAGGAGGATGTAAAATAAGTATATAAATACTTTTTACAGATGTTAAGTGGTTAAAAAATCACCTTGTCTAAACCTAACCTTCTATGTTAGAATAAGATACGGAGAAGGGATAAGAGGAAGGGACAAGGAAGCATACTTGCCACCTGAATTTTCTTAAAGTGGGTTTCCAAGGTAGCTCTTGAGTCTTGTGCTTACATGAAACGCTGGGAGGCCTTGAAAAACCACTTGACTGGTCTTCATTTCCAGATACTCTACTCTACTCTATCTTCCTACCTTCATAGTGTTTTAATGGTAATTCTGACTTCTGGCTTTTACAGAAGGATCAAACAAGAACTCATACCCAAAGTGGAAGTACAAAAGGATTAATGAAAGGCGGTAGAAATTAAAGACATGAAACATCTCGAAATCTAGACATTCTCATATCACAGCTGAAATGAATTACTTTTGATTCTTCCAAAATGTTTGTAAATCTGAAAAATCTTAAAATATTTTAAACACATATTCAAAGAACATAAGGTATAAAAATGTCAAGTATGCTTTTTATAGCCTTTTCAATAGATAAACAAGAAATCTCAAGGAAACAAAGGTAAGCAGCCACATATAAACACTACAGATGCTGGCTACTCATCTGCAAAGTCTTTACCGTCTTTAAAACACGCAAAAATGAAACAATTTACAAATGTATTTCCCCACTTGGTTGAGTAGCTTATAAGGAAATAACCTGCCAAGTAAAAGAGAACAGAGGGATTTATTTTGTTGCTCGGTCATTCAACAGGAACTACATGTCGCTTTTCTTAAGAAATCTTAAATGCCAAAGTCTTGGCATCAGTTTTAAAATAAATTGAAAACAAACAAAAAAAATGAGTCTTTTAACAAATATCATTTCAAGCAAGGCATAAATGAACCAAACGTGATTTGGAGATAACTAGAACTGTCATTCTAATTCTAAGCCTAGTTTAGTGATCATTAAAACTGCTGAAAGTATTCTTAAAAGATGATGCCTCTTTTTTGAATGTTTGTATTTAAAATTGCTATCAGTGAACCAAAATGTTTAGACACATAGACACATAAATATTCAGTATATGTTAAATGATCATAATAATTAATAATCCATTGCTGAAAATAAAAAGATAACATATCTACCACCCTATAAAATGTAATAAGTGGAAAGATATTTTATTCATATATATATGTTTATATGTGTATGTATTCTCACAATGTGAAGAAACTGAAATAAAATATCTTCTCTAATCAGAACTGTATGAATGACCTCAAAGCTTCACAATCATTAATCCACTTAACGAGCTTTCTTCAAAATAATACTTCAAATAAGAGCTCTGTGGAAGGGAATATATATTCCTTTTGAGTTCTACTGATGTTTCTTAATACTTCTTCTAGAAGCATATAAAATGTTGTCCTTTTAGCTTTTCACAACATGAATTTCATAGTAAGACCTTGGGATACCAGGTCAGAGTTACGTTAGATAAGTGAAGTTGTTGTATTTCCTACTTTCGAGAAGAAAGGAAAAACAACATCTTTAACAAATAAAAAAAGAAAAATTCCTAAACAGAAAAGAATTTTAAAAAGAACAATGCTAACATAGATTGCACTCAGACATCTTTAAACTTTATCAATTAGATATTTGAAACTTCACCTAGATTTAAAATCAAACCTATTTTCCAAACAAAATCAGGTTGAAACACAGATATATTGTATCATCAGATGAGAAATTTAGATATTCCAGCTTTGATCTTTTCTCTGGTTGTAGCCACTTTAATACCTAAAATTGTCCACTCAAAGACCATGCTATATGATGCCCACAGGATGTCGGCATCATGGAGAATTAAAGAAACCACCAAATATTTCTGCCTTTTTTGTAAATATGAGTTCAAACCATTGGTAAATGTTTGCCCCTGCCTTCTCAAAGCTCAGAGAGTAAGGATGTCCTTGCACTGAACCCTACCAGTCTCTGCTCTCCACTACCACCTGTCTCGGCCACAGCCAAATGCTTGATTCTCCTACACTTGCTTCTCTCTCCCATAGAACTCCTTTACCTTTATCTTCCCTCCCCAGCGATGACTTATTTTGGGAAGCCTCTCTTAACAGGAAATTGTGAGGTCTGGGGTGGACAAAGACAAAAAAACCTTTTTTTTTTTTTTTGGTCCCAGAATAAATTTTCATAGTATTTGCCGTTTCCACCTCCCAATGTATAAAAAAGACTCAAATCAGAACCTAAATCTATTTCATTTATCTTCCAATTATCAGATCTAATCAAATGCCCAAGATAACACATTAAATATTCAAGTTAAAATTATTAAGAAGATAAATGAATAAATGTGAAAGACAAACCAAATGGACTTAAGGATAGAGTAACAGATTTTTACTGTAGGAAGCAGCTGTTGATGCAGTAAAGAGATAAACTATAAATTTAAAATTTTTAGTTATATCACAAAAGACTTCTAATTTTTATATAAAAATGTAGCACAGAATTAGATTTTAATGAATAAGTCTTTAAGCACTGAGTTAATTCATATGACTCCACATATTATTCCAAAGAAAATAAATACTACCGCACAAAAATAAATATTACACATTGGTTTCCATCAAACGCTAGCTTTCAGGTTTCAACAAAATTATGCTAAAACCATAAGTTTCACCAAATTAAAGGTCAAAATCAAAATAAATGGGGACCCTAAAATTACTTTTAAAAATTAATATAGGCCAATGGCTATTTAGTAAGAATTAGTGAAAAGAAAATGCAAACTGGGGCTGGAGCAGTGGCTCAACGGTTATGGGGCTTGCCTGGTGTGCACGAGTACCTGGGTTCAAACCCCAGCACCACGTACACAATGAAGTGTCAGAGCAATGAAAGCCACATGAAAAACTAAATAAAATTGATTCTCTCTTTCTTTGTCTCTGTCTCTCTTCTCACAGTCCCTCTCTCTCTCTTAAAAAAAAAAAAAAAAAAAAGAAAGAAAACTAACATTGTTTCTAAATACGAGGGAAAAATCTCTGCCTATTTCCCCAACTTCAATGCTTTGCAAAACGACTGTAAAGCACAAAAACTTACAATGCTGTAATTCTTTCACATCAATCTGAACCGTAAGTTCCACACATTTTTTGATTTTGATACCTCAATGTGCAACAATCTATACAAAGCACAAATTGCCTTTTCCACACAGCCAGTAATAATCTCAGTTCAAAAACAGATTTTTATTACCTACATTAGACAGTCATTAAATTACAACAAAAACTGTGACCAAACTGGGAATGGTGTTCCAAGGTCTTAGAGGATCCTTACCTAATCCTATTCGGTTTGGACTTGTTTCTCGGCTACACCCCTGACTCCTGGGAATCTTGCTTCGTTTTTCTGAAGATGGTGTCACAGGTGGGCCTCTTGAAGAACCCCCAGCAAGTCCACCATAGCCACTTCCCAACAATTTCCCTGGGGAACTTGACCGGCTGCCAGCTAAAAATGAAACAGAACAAAAATGAATGGTGGTTATAAATCAGGTAATAAATTTTAGAATCAAGATTCTACACATAAATTTGGAGTAAATCTTAAAATAATTTTATATAAAAGACATTTTTAGTTGTGGAAATATTACTTTAAAAATGTATGCACATAAAAGAAAACTAAATATTATAAAAAGAACATATCCATGCTTAGAAGAGTTACTGGTGGAATTCTACAAAGTTGCACAAGTTCTGACTCAAATGAAGGCTGGATACCAACAGTAACCTCCTTGTTCCATGATAAATCTCTACAAATAACCACAAAGGTGTTTACTTTTTTTTTTGCAATGCTGGGAATGGAACCCACTAGGGCCTTGCACATATTGGGCAAATGCTCTACCATTGAACACATCCCCAGTCTTTACTGTTTGGGGTTTTTACTCTATAAGTACATGTTAAAAATTTTAAGTGTTAACTGTGGGAAGAGCAAAAATGTAACTAACGGAAACTTCTTAAGCATTAGCTGCAGCAAATGGATCCAAGAAAATGCCATTAATTTAATAAACGGGAGAAAAAGAATAAATAACTAGAAACATGGTTTTAAAAACATTCAAAAAATAAGATGGTAGGAACAGACTAAAACATTTCTTTAATTATAACAAACATGGCCAGATTAAATTCATCTACTGAAAGACAGGGCTTCTTGAATTAATTAAAAAACAAAACAAAACTGCATACTGTTTATAAGAGTCAGATAACATACCTGAAGAAAAACTAATAAAAACAAAATAAAATATTGCATTTACAAAAGAAAAAAATAACTGTCCATGATTCATAGGTCATGACTACAGATTTTTATGCTCCAAACAATATAGCTTTAAAATATAAATCATAAAAAGATAAAAATATACGGGAAATGGGAAAAGCCATAATTATTAATGAACTCAAGAAAGACTAATAATAACCTTCCGGAGAAACTGACAGAGGGAGTAGACATGATTGTGTGTATGAGTATACAAGTGTACACAGTCACATGAGGCACAACAATGCTTGGTCAATGACAGAGCACACATAGCAGTGGTCCTATAAGATCATGTGGCTCAGTGACGTTGCAGCGGTCTCAGCTTGTGCAAGCACATGCAGCAAAATCACCAATGCACTGCTCAAGCGCACACTCATGCACCACACCCCCTCCTGCACATGTCATCCCAACATACACGTGATCTTTTCACCTTTCTAGACATGACTATTACTAAGCCTCAAGGCAAATCTCAAACAATCTGCAAAAGCAGAAATCACATAGACAATATTTCTTGAAAAGTATGCAATAAAATTGGAAATTAGAAGCAATATGCCTAGTAATTTTATTAAGAACTAAGGAGCTAGATACCTATATAACCACCTCCTCTCTGACAAAATTTTCTCTTAAACAGCAAAATTTTAAGCTTTGTTGTTTGGAATGGAATCTCTTCCCCAAATTATTAATGTAAAGATCTTCTGCTATAACTTTTAAAGCCATACAAATAAATAAGAGTGCTAAACTGTAGGTGTGTAAATATTTTTAATCAGGATTACTTAGAAAATAAAATGTAAAAGCTACAAAAAAATTTTAAGCATTGTACCAATGTATACCTCAATAATCAATAAACGGAGAAGCATACATTATTATGTAGCAGAATCAAATGGCTTAGAGGAAAAAAGACATTTGAAACAATATTTACCTGGAAATTTTATATAGATATACACATACACAATATAGATTTTAAAAATATATTAAAATATGTATTTAAAAATTATATGTAATAAAATTACTGTCATCCAAATGAATCACTGGGTGACTACTCACAAAAAAATTAATACTTTATAAGGATTTGACCACAATTTGAAGTGAAAAATCATTATAAAAATCAGCAGTGTACATTACCATGAAGAACTGCCTCAGAACCTATTAATTCTGCCTACAAATAAGCCACTAAGCTATGTAAAAAAGAAATCCATTTCAAACTCTAGTATTTGAACATATAGAAAAATGCAGATTAATTAAGCCCATAATAAAGGAAGAAATTAATATTGTGCAAAGAACATGGGGTGAGGGAGAATGCAGAAACAACAAAAGGCAAGAGGAGATATGGCTTACCACCAGCAGGATTAGCAGATCTGGATCCTTGAATGTGAGAGCAGACCAAAGGACAGGCAAAGGTGGATTAAAAGACAGTAACACAATACAGCAGGTCAGCATGCAACACAACACAAATGTCTCATTAACAAACACATTAGCAAAATGGCTATTTTTCCAGGAGCATGTTTCTCCTTGTCTACTTATATACATGTTTAATACGTATCACACTACGTTAGCATTTACTTTGTGTCTGCTCATAAAACATGAACGGACAACGTGCCAGGCAGTGTTAGGCTTAAGAGATGTGGGGCGGAGTAAGACCAGCATCCTGCCCTCCCAGAGCACATCTCCTGTCCAGCTCTGAGCAACCCGAGGGAAGCGAGTGGAGCTGACTCATCTGTGTTTCACTACCATCTTCCACAGAATGAGTGCTTGATACTTATCAATGAATGGAAAGAAGCTGCTGGGGACTAGTTTCATCTGAATATCCCATGACTTCCCTTAATCTACAAATATTTAAAATATGCCAATGATTAAGGGCTCTAAATCTAATATTAATAAAATCTACTTAGTCTTAGTATATGTTTGTTTAACATGAGGACTACGGTTGCCAAAAGGGACATGGAAAAGAATCTAAATTTAAGGGATTATAAAAGGCATTCTCAACACTAAGTGAGATCCCAAGGGTTGGCTACATTGAGATCCCCACGCAAATCAGACAGCTCTTGGGGACAAGTTGGTGACAGACTTATGTCAGCTAAAAGGACTTAGGGAATGTGAATATGTGCAGCTTCTGAGGACAGGAAGACCCTTCTTCCTCCAGCTCCCCTTTCCCAGGGCATTTTGGAACCCTGCATTGCTCTTTGCGCATAGAGGCAGCAGGCCACCTGCAGTTACGTGCAGGAGAAAGTGAGACACCAAGTTGGGTCCTAACACTGATCAGAGTAAATCCATCCAGCTAAGCTGCTTTCCTAACTGAGGCTAGCAATGAACTGACTTCACGTATGCAGAAAAGCGATCACGGAAGCGAGGCAGTTAGGCAAAGCAAGAGCCCACACGGTGCAGGCCATAAATGTTAGCACAGAGCATTAACAGGTGGAGCGCTTAACAATCTGCTTATTTACACTGGAAAAAAACCCAGGGTTCAGTTTCTGACCAGGTTCTGCTCTAAAATTACATCAGAAGGGTTCCTTGCCAATATAAAAATGGGTCACAGAGCAGATAGGTTTCAATTTAAGAGACTAAAGAATGGGGCGAGAGGTATACTTTAATGTTTAATGCTTAATGACACAAGGTTTAAGTCACCTGGAAAGGAGACCAAAGTATGACTGGAATATTCCGTCTAATAACCTTACCAACAAACAGTGTAATGACTCACAGTATCTTAGAGCCGCAAAAATGCATCTTTCCCTTGAAGTCAGTATAAATACTGTGAACTGCTCAACTGCAGAGAGGGCTGCTGACTCAAACTAAGGTAACTTAGAGCATAAATACACTTCTTACGCTGCGACTGTGAAACCACTTTAGCACGGCTGCGGCCCCGACTGTCGGAAGGTGTAGAGGCGACATTGGTGGCACTCCCAGAGCTCTGCCGTCTTGTGCGGATGCGACCTGGAGCACATAACAAAAACATGTTTCCATAACACTTTCAGCAAGTGTGACCTACTTGAGAGAAGAACCCAATCACAGACAAGGGCACTGATGGAGTCAGCTATGCAGGGAGCAGGGGCATTTTTGAGCCAGGTCCCCCCCCCCCGCCCTCCCCAGGGCACCACACGTGACTACACCAGGATGATCAGGGATGAAGGGCTTTCAAAAATTCTGAATCTGAACTTCTCCTGGCTGCTCAAAGGCTCATCTACCCCAGCATCTGGCAAAGCTTGCAGAAAAAGAATGCAGAGAAACCAACCCTAAGGACTGAAGAAGGTTCGAGAAAGGCAGGTAAGGAACTATAAGGAAAGCACAGCAATAAAAAAAACTGCAATCAACGACTTACAATAGAAGTTTATGGAAAAACACAAATTCTAGATCTATATGAAAATTAAAATCTACAATATTTGCTCCATTAGAAATCGTATATGAACTTGGAATCTTCCCAACATCGTAAGCGGCTGTTGCCATTTTAAGATGAGGGAACACAGAAATGAAGAAGCTTTGTCTAATGTCACATGCTGGCCAGGGGGCCTGTGAGTGAGGACCTTGATTCTCCTACGTCACCAAAGCAGTCAAGCAGACAAAAATGAACCCGGCAAAACAACTGAATCTAATTTCTTATTTTAAATACAAAAAACCATTTTTACACTGAGCATGTATGCCTGTTTGGCTTAAGAGACAAAAACCCTCCTTGCGATCCCCTTGACTCTTCTATCTTCTTTCAACATTTGGTAACAGACCCTAAACAAACCCAGTGTTCAGCATTTCCTTGTACTTTTATTCGTAAATAAATATACTTGCATAACCAAGAAACACATGGATGTTTTGCACAATTAAAAAATTTAAAATTATAACACAAGTTGTATTTTCTTCTGAAATGCATTCCTTTGCTCAATGTTTTATTTATGAGGACGCTAAAGGAATTTTTTCCATACCACTAACTGATGCTCAGATAAATTTACTTACCCCTTTCCTTCCCGATTTATACCGTTACCTTTGTCACTTCTTCCAAAGGTCTTACTCAATTTTTATAAACTCAAAGGTGCTTTATTTTTTATTATACACAGTATACTTTATTAAATATATTTTTCTAATTGTTGTTGACAGATTAAAATGCAATTAATCATATTTTGATCTTAATGCTAAGAATAAAACTTTTATTAATTCCACTAATTTGTACATAGACTATTTAGAATTATCTAACAGAATATTATCTACAAGTAACTAACTGCTTTCACCATTTATTTTAATTTCTTTGCCCTGATTGGGCTGTCTCAGTCATGTGATACAACTGAAGCAGTGAGGGTAATTAGGCACTGTTGACTCAAAACCAGAAATAAATTCTGAGCCAAGCATGGTGGTACATGCCCAGGATGCAAGTGACCCAGGAGGCTGAGGCAGGAGGATTCCAAGTTTGAGGCCAGCCTCAGCAACTTAGCGAAACTCTGACCCTCTCTCAAAATAAAAAAAGGGCTGGGGATGGGCTCAGGGGTAGTGCCTCTGGGCTCAATCCCTAGTACTACTAAAAAACAACCCCCAGACAAAACAAAAAACAAAACAAAACAAAACAAAACGGGATGTCACAGGACATATAACAGATTAACAGGTTAAGAAAATTCATTTCTATACCGGAAGCTAAGAACTTTTGTCATAAACATTTGTTGAAGTTTTCGATGTTCTATTTGCCTCTTCTGTTTTTCTCCTAAATGTAAACTGTAGCAATACTTTTTAAAACATTAAAGTTGGGACACGCTGCTAAGGTTTAAAGCAGTGAGGAGTTCCCTCCTTTTCTATTCTGAGTTTATGTTAAGACTGCAATGATTTGATACCTGATACTACTTGTACGCATAGCCATATGAGTATGGCAGGAATTTTAGGGTTATCTTTTCAAAGTGAAATGATTTTTTTTTTAAGAGAGAGGGACAGTGAGAGAAAGAGAAAGACAGAATCAATTTTATTTAGTTTTTCATGTGGCCTTTGTTGCTCTGAAATTTCGCTGTGTATGTGGTGCTGGGATTTGAACCCACGCACTTGTGCATGCCAGGCAAGTGACATAACTGCTGAGCCATGGCTCCAGCCCCGTGAAAAGATTTTTTTTTTTTATAGAGAGGAGGACAGTGAGAGAGAGACAGACAGAGAGACACAGAGAGAGAGAGACAGAGAATCAATTTTTATTGAGTTTTTCACATGGCTTTCGTTACTCTGACACTTAGTGGTGTACGTGGGTGCTGGGCTTTGAACCCCTGTATGTGTGCATGCTGGGCGGGCAAGTGCTGTAACCACTGAGCCAGCGCTCCAGCCCCGTGAAATGATTTTTTTTAAATTGTTTAACACATAACTGTACATATTTGTGCAGTGATAATTTGATAGATTCATACAATGTATAAAGATCAAGCCAGGGTAATTAGCATTTCTATCTCATTAAACATTTAACATTTCATATTGGAAACCTTTGAACTTTCTCTCTTTTAGGTCTTTATAAAACGTATAACAAAGTATTCAACGGGGCTGTAGAACACTAGAGCTAATTCTTCTGGTCTGGCTGTATTTCTGGTACCTGTTGTCCAATCTCTCTCCTCCCCTCACCCCATTACTTTTTGGAGAAGTGTGGGGACAAGGACCGAGAGTTTTAATGGATTGAATTATTTAATGAGTGGCCTTATAACTACGCATTGTTTCTTCTTAATGAAATACTTTTGGGTTTTCCTGAAGTTTGTCCATAATTAGTTTTAAACTGTTAACATAAGTTGTCAGTTTCTTTCTTCTGTTACCTTTTTTTAATTGTTGTTGTTTTAGGAGAGAGAAGGACAGTGAGAGAGAGAGAATCAATTTTATTTAGTTTTTCAGGTGGCTCCAACATTTAGTTGTGTACATGGTGCTGGGGTTCGAACCCGGGTCCTCACACACGCCAGGCAAGCAACTGCTGAGCCACTGCTTCAGCCCCAAGACTGAGGAACTTTCAACTGTGTACCTGTGCTTATATTTTCTGAGTTTTGAACTGTGAATATATTACCTTTTCAAAACTCCATATTTCATTAGTATCCCACGGTAGGGATGAACTTGTGAATACATATTAACATATTTGGAGGCTATTTTAATTAGGTTCATAAAAATCTAGAGCTATAAAATCAGGATTTATTGAAATTTTTATTGTTATATGAGTAATTCTCTTTAATAATGCTTTTTGCCTCTTTTTTTTCCTTTTTGGTCTGTTATTTTTCAGCAGCTTTCTTTTATATATTTTCCCAACCCATCTGTAGTCTTATAATTTAGATTTGTCCCTTTACACATTGCATGGCTGGATCTTTTAACAAAAAAACAAAAAAAAAATTTTTTTTCAGGGCTGAGGACCGAACTTGGGGTCTTGCGAATGCTAGGCAAACACTTTGCATTGAGCTAAATCCCCAACCCCAACAAAAAACAAATCTAATCGTCTTTCTCATCTCTATCATTTAAGTGAAGAGTCTGGTTCATTGGCGCCTACCTTTGC
>PVKS010003875.1:79878-99333 GCA_004027875.1 Aplodontia rufa
GTTTATGTGCATTTAACTCTTTCCTTTGTGGGTAATCTCTTTTCCTTCTGATTGCCTCCAATATCTTCTTTTTTGTCTCTGGTGCCCTTCAATTTCACTAGGATCTGTTTGTGGATTTCTTTTGTACCATTTGGGATTTACTGAGTTTCTTGAATCAGCTTTAGTATCTCTCATCAATTCTGCAAAATCCCCAACTTTTCGATCTTCAAACAGTGTCTGTCCCATTCTCTCTTCTTAAACTTCAATTAGACAAAGTGTTTCTTTACCATCTTCCATGTCACTTAACCTGTATTATAAACTGGACGGTTTCTTCCATCTAATCCATGAATTCTGTTTCCAGCTTCAGTGATTCTGTGGCTCAATTTACCTATTTAGTTTTCAATTTTGATCATTTGCTATATTTTCATGTCTAAAAGTTCAATTTGTTATTTTTCAAAAGCTGCTTGGTGATTCCTGATAGTCTTATTACTCCATTTCTAAAATTTCTTTCTATTTCTTGAAATACAAGATAACAAAATGATCCCCTTTTTTTGGGAACTTTATGAGAATTTTTAAGATCTAGTTTGAAGTTGAATTCTTCTGCTAGCGCGTATGTGGACAGAAGTAATCCATTAACAGGTTAAAATCATTTACCCACATTTGGGTTTTTCAGACCACAAAGGCAGTATCAGTTCTGATCAGAACAAGAAGCTGTCTTAGGCTACAAATTCTTTTTTTTTTTTTTAATTTTATATTTTTTACTTATTTATTTTTAAAGACAGAGGGACAGTGAGAGAGACACAGAGAGAGAAACAACTTTATTTAGTTTTTCACATGACTTTAGTTGCTCCAACACTTAGTTGTGTACATGGTGCTGGGGTTTGAACCCAGGTCCTTGTGCTTGCCAGGCAAGCGCCGAAACCGCTGAGCCACTGCTCCAGCCCTAGGCTACAAATTCTTAAGGGACTGTGAATACTTCCAGCCTCTAACCAGTATCAAAGCGGAGATGAGAAAATTCCTCCATCATCCTCTGTCCTCTTCAGGTTAGGAAAGTTAGTGTCTTGTTTACTGACGATACAGTTTCGGATGAGCCTGGGTTTACCTTTGTCCCTGTGCTGAACAGGTATCCCAGCAAATGTCCAAGGGACCCCCAGGGTTCAGTCAATAATTTAGGGTCAAAGTCAGCTTTGGCCATCACGTCCAGGGCTCCTGTTTTTGCCCGGGTTTGTAGCAGGGTGACTTCACGCTTTTATTCCAAATCAGTGATGTACTCTTGATTGGGAGAATCACTGTAAATTCAATAAAGTATTTGTTTCTTGAAATACCAAGACAACAAAATGATGACTTTTTCTAAACAGTTTAAATAGTTATTTCATATTCCATAACAGATCCTTAAATTTTAGAGATTCACTCTGTTCATATTCTTTTTCTTTGCTCTCACATGTGAGGAATGTAATTGTGCACTGAAAAAATTTGGTTGATTTTAATTTCTAGAAGCCCTGAGGAGTCAGATTTGAGAGTGGCTTCCTCTGTGGAAGCTCAGCATTTGCTCCTGGCAGGAGCTCCTGGGGTCTACAGATGCGGACAACTTTCAATTAATTCATCAGCCCAGGGCTTCCCAGACACCACAGGTAAAAAAACAACAACCTGAAACCGCAACTTAGTGTGAATATAGAGCTCAGTTATAAATTATTAAGAAAGATTAGTTATTTTCCTCTGCCTAGGACAAAATCAAGACAAACACCATGTCAATTTAAAGAGTTGCCTTTTCTCCCACCAGTGTACCTTTCATGGCTATACGGTCCCTTGACAATTCTGGCTTCATGTCACCTTGAGTGAGGCTGAGGTCTTGTTTTCTGTCTGCCTCAGTGACTCACATTACTAACTATGCCCTCAGAGCAGTCTTAAAGAATAAGTTCAGGCTCTTCCCAGCAGTTTCTGAACCTCTTGTGAACTTTCCTTACTTGTTTTGGGAGCACAGTTGGGCAGTGTTGTACTTTGTTTTATAGGAAGAGGTTTACACTCTGCTGAGCTGGCAATATCACCGTTAAGTGTTTAAATATGCTTTAAACAAATGGTACACAACTCTCTGCGGTTTCCAGGGAAAAGAAAGTCTACTCAGTAACTATGAAAACTGGTAGAAACATACTTTAGTTCTATACTATTATCTATTAAGTGACATAGACAGGAAAAAGAAGACAGATGTGAAAGAAGAAACAAAAGTCAGCGTAAATTAGAGCAATACAAAGAAGAGATATGTAACTGCACAACAAAAGAAAAATTCCAGGAGGACTGCATCAACATAACCACGGAAAAGCAAACCCAAAAGGAAAACAAAAGAACTGCAGGAGTGCAAGGCCTTCAAAATTCCTGGAGTAAATGAGTGCTCATATCTCGTGCCTTTCCACTCCAATCACACCGATGTTCTTCTAGAGAAGAATCCAGAACGGGAAGTGGAACCTGGCTTCAAGGTTTAACTTGCTCTTGTTGCAGGCATAGATTCTCTATCTTCAGATGGCTTCGTGTCAGTGGGGTTTTTTTTTTGGCCAGCTATGTTACAAAACTTTCAGCAAATTCCCAATTTACAATTTATACAAATTAAAAGGTCTTCTTAAGTAAATCTCAATTCCAACTACATCAGCGCACCTTGGCATACATAAGTGTTTTACACCTCACTGCCTGGGGACACAATTAAACCTCAACTCAAATGTGGTATTTTTGATAAGACCCAAACTGGAAAACTTGATTCTTTGTAAATTTTGCTACCTGTAACTACTCCCCCCTCCAAATTTTTTTCTTTAATATTTTAAAGAAGGTAAATGTAAAGCAATGCTATTACTCTTAGTTCTATATTTAGACATATGCATTGCTTCCATTGTGTAATAAGGTCAGCTACTTAAAATTCAGAGTTTTTGATGAACAGATACTACTACCAAATGTTAATAAAACTGAACTAAAATGTAAGGTTTGTTTCCTGAAGAGCAGATGAGGTTATGTAATTTCCACTATATAAACTTAAACTCAACAAAAGTTAAGCTATGACTTAAAAATATGTGATTATTCCCTAAAACTAATAAGGAGTTGTCAATACTCACAGGCCATTAGAACATTATAGCTTTTCACTTAAAATTACTAATCTTTGGGAAAATATGGTTAAGTTTTGCCTAAGCATATTAGCTTTTTTTAGAAAAAAGTATGAATGTACTCATTTGTCATGTTATCTATTCATACATTTTCTCATAAGCAATATATAATACAAAAGCTTCCTTCATTCAAATTTCCAAAATTAATGAACATGCTAAAAGATCACCTAGGAATAAACTCTTGTCCAAAAGTTGAAATTTTAGTTCTTTACAAAAAGCATCCTTAATTAATCGTAACTGTTAGAGGGTTCCTTAATGGATGTAATAAATAACTCCTCAAAAAATGTATTTTTTCTTGCTGGGTGTGGTGACACACACTTATAATCCTAGCTACTGGAAGGCTGAGACAGGAGGAGGCTAATTCAAGGCCAGCTTGAGCAACTCAGCAAGACACTGATCCAACATTAAACATATACACACACACCCCGTTACGTTTTTTCTCAATCACTATGATGAAATTGCCAGAATACAAGTATATTGTCCAAACTTTCATTTATTTTTTTTAAAACTTACATATATTGGAGGGAAACAATGCATTTATTTTTTTTAATTGCCTTAACTTTTAATTTAGAGCACCCAATTACCGATTCAAAATCATATCTGACTCATAATGTTGAAAGACCATCTCTTCTTGTCTCTAGGGTAATTAAGTAAAATATTTAGCAGACTTACTAACAAAATTTTTAAAAGCCCAAGGTGTAGCAAAGTGTTGGCACATTTGTTTATTAGCATGTTATAAGACTCTTGGTTCAATCCCAAGCATCTTAAAAAAAAAAAAAAAAATGCCCAAAATGATTCTAAAATAGCCGGTGGGAAACTCATACCAACAAGGGCCCAGGTGATACTACTGCGTTCTTTTTCTAATAACCACTGGCAAGAGGCTTTTCTAAGCATCACCAGCTAAGTTTCCACAAAAGGAATAGAGACAGCCTTTTAAGTGATAGGTTGGCTAGAGATGCCTGTCCTGTCCTGCCCTGCTCTTGTCACATAGGACTTAGACTGCCCAGCCTTGCGATAGCCTGCCCAGTAGACCTGGCGCAAACAGGACACCAACTGTACTCCTTCGATAGGGCTCTCTGATGTCTGGTTCTACACTCTCTAAACAATGACGGGCCCATACATCATTCCAACACTTCTCCTTCCAAAAGAACCAGAGAGAGACTGTCTCTTACATAATAACTGAGAGGGCAAGTTTGTTACTCAGGAATGTTAAACTGATAAAAAGAAAAACAGACAGAAAATTTCCTAGGACTGGGCAGCATAATGGGCTGATTTCAATTCTACTGTATAGATATCAAACATCAGGGCTTTGTGGGAAAAAAATGTAATTCCCATGTAATGTCTTTGCTTTCCATTCCACATTTATTATTCTACTTCACCACTTCCTTCCCGCTAGCGTGAGGAAGTGCTCAGCATTATTTTTGCGGGTTTTGGTTTTTTGTTTTGTTTTTTAATGCAGTGCTGGGAGGATTGTTTCTTTAGGAAGAAGAAAGCAAAAAAAAAAAAAAAAAAAAAAAAAAACAAAAAAAAAAACCCAAAAACAAAAAAACAACTCATTATCAGCTGAACAAATGAAGAAAGTAATCACTCAGCTGCACAACCAAACCCAGACTTAGCCTTTTTCTAGGACAAATGAGGTCCTCTTTTGGTCAGAGGTTTCTTGTCCATCTTTTAACTTTGGAAATTTTTCCTTTCTCAAACTTGTTCAAACCTAGGAATCTACGGGCTTGTTATAAGTTCAGATTCTCTGTATTCTTCCAAACTTAATCAGCATCTTCAGTGGGTGGGGAACAACCAAGACTGTTTCTTCTTCTTTTTTTGCAAGCACTCAGGTAATTTGTATGGTATGTTTGAGAAATACTGCTCTTGAGACTACGTTCATCTTTTAAAAAAAATAATAATCCCATTCCTGTTTTTTCCTTTGTGATTCCATTAGGAGCTAGAATATTTATTTAAAAACTAAAACTTCACACAAGCTAAAAAACTTTGCATGCCAGCCCTTTACAATACCGTAATAATATATGAAAATGAATTAAATGGCTCCACTGCTGTCATTACCCTGAAGGTTTTGACCTGGGGTCTCACTACGGTGCCAACATTAGTTACATACTCCTGGGCTCAAATGATCCTCCTGCTTCATCCTCTGAAGTAGCTACGACTACAGGCATGTGCCACCCTGTACCTGGCGAAGTCAGTGTCTTAAGCATAGAAGATGCCTCTAAATTTCAATTCTTTAAAGCATTATCATGCTTTGTGTCCAGAAACTTTGGAAAATGATACCCTTGTCTAACATGTGCTAATCAGAGCCCTGTGTAGACAGGAATGGCTGTATCTAAAATTCAACAGGCAATGCAAAAATCACAAAGAGCTTCTTGACAATGAAATAAAAGAAAATTGAGTGGCTTTTGCTACGTATGACCCTCACTTTCACCGTTTCATATCCTTGATGTGTACTGCAGAACACAGCATGGAAGGCATTTGATACACGTTGACAAGTAGACGAATGAGAGTACATGAATGAACAGAGGGTGAGACAGTGGCACGCAGAAGAACAGCATGTATTCAGTAATATTCTTAGGAGGAGAAGAGTACCTTATAAAAATTCTTTATATTACCTGGCAGATTTTTTTGACCAGCCTTTAACCCAAATAATCAACATGAAAAGTTATATTCAAAACAGGAAAGCCAAATCCTTAGAGGCCCACACAGAACCACAAAGGAAAGAAAAGGAAAGAAAAGCTAGAGTGGTACATTAGGGAATAATAAACCCTGAGACAGGCAGCCCATGAGGACAGCAGCACACAACAGGCCGACAATGCTCTCCCCGGAGTGCGACTCAGCACTAAAACCACACACAGCATACTTCAGTGCCAAAGTTCACAAGAACAAAGACTGAACAAGAAAGTGAGCCAAACCCCGGGCAGACAGGATGAAGAAGTGGGGCAGGGGGAGACGGCATGCAACATCTCATGCAGGAACCTCGGTGAGGACAGTGGGCACCCGCAACACTCGTGAGAACAGAGGGCCAAAGAAAGTGAGACACACCTCGATCACAGAAACAAACCGCTTACCCTCCGCTTTAGTGGTAGTACCATCTTTATGCAAATTAAAAAACAAGGGAAGGGATAACAGGGAACAGTTAGTAACATTCAACAAATCAAAAAAGCAGAATGTTATTAGCTACTAAAAAAAGCAAAAGTACAAGTTAAAACAAAATCAAAAGGGAAACAGGTTCAAGAGCAAAGCAGAGTCTGAAGCAAGTGCGCCTTTGACAGAAATCAGCTGAGCACGGTGTAACGTGTTTTTGCCTTCGGGAAAACAAAAAAGAGAAGGGCAACCCAGGGTTGTGCCACCCCAGGGCTGTGCCGCAGTTGAAGGGTGGTGATTGGTTGTCATTCTTTTTGTTTTAGCCAACCTTCATTGTCTTTAGAGCTCCTTTTCCTTGGAAGAAAATACCAGCAGAAGGGGTGGCAGGAGCAGAAGGACAAACTAAAAGTGAAAGGACTAAAGAGCCACCAGGAGGGCGGAGGCAAGTAGGAAGCGCCGAGAAGCCGGCTCTAGCAATGCCTATCCCAACTACACGCCCCGCAGCAGCAGCTGAGAGCTCGGTACCTGCATCCAGGCCTACGTACTCCATGTCTTCCCTCAGGGGTCTGGACTCTAGAAGTTCGGAAAAGGATCATCAGCTTTAATGCTACACTTGTGCAGAGACGTCGTGCGTCAACTACACAAGAACTGTAACAAATTCTCGGTAGGATTGTGTTCTATTTCGGTTTTCCAGTGTGTTTTGGTTTTGTTCTGGGACATAAATAAGGAACCGCAGGGTTCTCAGGAAATGAGGAGAGAATCTGAATCCTGCGATCTTGTCTGCAGAGGCGACACTGCATGGCGGACTTATTCTCAGTGGTTCTGAAGGTCAGTTCTCTCTGTGAGCCAACCAAAGATCTGGGGGCTTTTCACTAGTAATGGGGGAAGTCCACGCAGTTCACATCCTAACACGCCAAATAGGCACAGAAAAACAAGACCACGAGGTATGCTAAAGGCTGGTTTTACTTATGTTTTCCAGCAATGAATCAAATGCTAATTATAAATATTAAAGGTAGGTAAAAATGTGTTGAAACACAGGTCAATACTTTAAAGACTGAAGTACAATTAACAGAATTCACCATAGGAGGAAAGAGCTGTGACTTTGCCCTTCCTCTGTGATTACACATCAACATAACATTAGAACACCCACATAATGGTGCAATAGTTAAAATGGTTAAAAAAAAAAAAAAAAAAAAAAAAGAAAAGAGTTCTTACTGGATTTCTTACCATGGGAATATATGTGTGCATAGGTGTTGCCTTAAAAATAAGAGTGCCTGCAAACATGCTCTGGGATATATACCTTTCCAATTAGTAACACCATCACGATCTACTTTCATCCAGCTGTAGAACAACAGTTTACAAAGGGACGTCATATACTTTCGCTTATTCCTATCATATAACTGAGTCACAGGATAAAGAGTAATTAAGGGGCAGGAAAAGAGACTCAAAGATTCATGGGCCTGCTCAAGGTCTCAGACCTAACAAACAGCAGATTCAGGGACCTTTTCTAGGTTCTATGCATCTGACACTCACATTTCAGAATTTTCCTATTAGAATTGACTTTGGAATTCATTAGGGGGCCATATATGTAACTCCACTTCAGTATTTCATGTTCAAATTTTATTTATTTCCTTAACACTCAAAGTAGAACCAATTTAGTTCAGTACTCAAATTTTGGGGTTGACTGCCTTGGCTTTTATAAAAATAAAATAAAGTAAGCTTTCAGTCTTAGACTGAGTGGGTATTCAGTGTCTGTTGAAAAAAATGCGTAACTGACCCACCACTATGTCAGATATTGAAAGTATTAAAATACTCTTTAGGGCAATCATTAGAGTACAGGTACACTCCTCCCAGGTAACACAAGGAAGGACAATATTTGCTGGTAGAGATCACATTCCTTTAGAGTCCTCCTGTCACCCCTACATCTAACTGAGGGCCACCTGGCTATAGTGACTATGTCTGGGGAGTCCCTTGTTGAGCTGTCTGCCTCTAGGAGGGGGAAAAGCCAGATCTGGAAATATGGGAGGTAGCTTAGGTACTGACTGGGCTGGCCATGGAGAATGAGGGAGTGAGCTCAAGGAAGAAGTGTGCACATGCTTAGGGACAGCATGGCCTTCAAGGACTGTGTCCTTCGTCACTAAAGAAAATGTTGCTCCAGAGGAAGGAAGCACTTGACAAAGGGTCGCTGGGGACCAGCACCAGGTGCAGTTACTAGTACTTAACTATCAGCCCTACAACAAGGAGACTTCCTTCCATTATGGTGTGAAGCTTGCTAGGACACCAGTACAGGATGGGAAGAGTGGGTAGGCAGGGTCTGGTTACCTAAAGATGCATAGGACCCTGGAGGCAAAGCTGCTGCAGAGCTGAAGGGTGTGGTGCCTGAAGAAGAGGAGACTTTGGATTTGGCACTGGCTGCTGCGTTCACATCGATGTCGCTTCGAGATCGCTGGAGGGATCCAGTTGTTGATACAGATTTGGTGCTAACTGTAGAAGCTTTGGTGATAAAGAAGGAAACATCAGCAAGGACTACAGAGACTTCTAAACATGTATTGTTAAAATCTATTGTAACAAATGTTGGCGCCCAAGAAACTGACCTGGACTTCCTCTGCCCTGAAGACGTGATTCAGCCAACACCACAAAAGACCAAAAGTGACCTCAACTGTCACCTGTCTATTATTCTTCCATTCTAGTAACTGACTGTAAATCTGAAGAAGTGGCCCATATTTCTGGCTACGATGAGAAGAAGTGAAATGAAGAACAAATGTTCCCATCTGGTCATCTTCCTCATGATGTGGCAAGGACAGGGCCCGTAGAGGCCCTCCCTGCTCAGGACATCCTCTCCTCTCTGGCCTCTAACAGCTACTCTGCTGCTGCCACGCAGAACATCACAAAGGGCCCTCGCTCTCGTTACATGATGAGACACAAGAACAGCACTGTTTGTGGCAGCGTCAACAGGTTGGAGGGAGAGCGGGGGAGAGACGTCTTAGCTTAGTTTCTGCCTGCTCAGACACACTCACAATGGAAGTGGAGTTCTGCTGAGCATGCAGAGGGCAGCGCGGCACATGACACAGGCCCCAGAGAGCCACAGGCTCCTGCCCCTGAGCACAGCCTCTGGGAGCTGAGTGGCCCCGGGGGGTGGCCAAGAACTGGCCCTCTGTGCTTGCTGCTCATCTTACCTCTAGATGTGGTACTGCCAGTAGGGCTTCTTTTGGCAGAGAGCGGCCGACTAAAAAGAAAAGTATATACATTTATTATCTAGTGTGTACCTGATCTGCTGTCACACAAGTAGAAAGAACAATAGGAAATTATGATAATCAAGAACGATTTCAGGATTTTTAGAATTATTCAGGCAATTCAGACCACAGTCTTATAAACTGCATTTTATAAGAAACTGCATTTCTGAGAAACCTTTAGGATTATACTTTGGAATACTTCTCAAACACAGTGAAATAGTAACTGAGATGGAAATTAGATAAAGAACACAGATGATAATACATTAAGTGGCATGTTTTCAATAAGCTCCCTTCCTAAACTTGTCTCCAAGTGAACCCTTTCGAGTTCTCAGAAGACTCTACAGCATTAATAAGCGTGGTTCACACTGCTCTATGATTCATGTATCTTACTCTAACACTGCACTAGAAGATGCCATATAAATTTAACTGAAAATCACTTATGACAGAAATCAAGGCTGCCTGTTTCTTACCTATCCCCACAGCATCTAACCTAGAACCAGAATTAACTGGAAGCCAGGGAGAATCTTAACATGCATACATGTAAAAACAGCCGGAATTCATGTTTCCATCAGCAAACTTTCAAATGTAAAACCTCACTGTGACCAGCAAGGCAGAGTTCCTTACTTGAGACTCTCCTGAGAGCTGGAAGATGAGCGGTCGGACTGAGGCAGAGACACTATGCTGTCTGAGTTCTTCAAATGCGACTGCAAGGCTTTCTGGTAGGAGGACTCCAAGGTGTGGTATAAATGCTCCGCTTCTCTGCTGAAGTGACCATGGAAGCCCCAGTAACATCTAGGAAAAACACACAAATTCCCAGTCCAGTTTGTGGATCCTAACAGGTCTTCCACTGAGCTCTGGAGTATACCTCAACATGCCTGCTAACTATAGCAGCAGAGTATAAGGAAGAGCTCATTCATACCATGGGAATTAAAGGACCTAACTTCCAAGACTGGGAGCCTTAGGGATAACAGACTTACTAGAACCTAGGGTGGACTCAATGGTAGCCTTTATAAATGCAATTTGACATCCCATGATACATTTTAAATTGCCTTAGGTAACAAGAACAAAATAAAAATGGAAAAAAGTTCAAAAGTACTTAAAATCTGCATTGTGTTATGAATAACGGACTAGGAAGAAACTAGGATTAGGAGAATACTATATGAGGATATCAGAGAGATCATTAACAAATCCATTCTAAACAGTTTTTAGAAACTACTAATTATATCACTTATTTGGGTAGGAACTACCTTACCCAAGATGAGACTGGCGATAACACGTGAGTGTTACAATGAACTCAGAAATAAGGAAAGATAACTTAACTGCCTAGTCAAAATGCAGTAAGTCCTGGACCAGCAAGTATTAATGTTGCTAAGTAAAAAAACTATAATGTTCCTGGCAAGTGAGATGGGATGTGACCTGTGTCAATTAAAGCACACAGTCAACCATGAAAGTATGGAAAAATAATCACAGACGCAAAACTGGCAGCAGTCACCTATGCACCCAGGAGGGTCTTCCCCCCATCACTCCCCAGTGCTGGAGATGAAACCCAGAGCCTCACACATCTAAGAAAGCTCTCTGCCACTGAACTACATCCCAGCCCAAAGAAAGTATTAACAGCAAACTTCTGGTATTCACAGTCACATGATAAAATTGCTTCCAGAGGCATTAGATATAGGGCGCTATGGCCAAAACACTGGAACACACTTGGTTCTCACCACCTCCAGCAAGATGTGACCACAGGTAAAGAATCCAGGGACTGTGATTTTTCACATAAAACAATAAAGTATGTTGCATGACAACTTGGCTTTTCACTGAAATGACCATTCTGTCATTTACTTCATGTCACTCAGCCAACCTCTTAAACAAACAAACCTAAAAACCTAGAGAAATATTCTGAAATGGCCTTTTAGGGTTATGTTTAAAAGTCATGACTAAGGAAGCATGTGCAAATAACTTTGTAAAATTTTTTTTTTTTGGTCAGCAAAGAAATGTATACCATGTATGTGAAACGTAAACGTAGATAATTGTTTTAAAGTGCCATACAATAAACACTTACTTTCTGGCTTCTATCCTTGCTTCAGAATCAGCATCATGGATTCCCTTCTTTATTGTTTCAGCTAATACTGATATGTGTCTAGATATTTAGAAAAGAAAACAATAACAATCATAAACATACAGCTTTCCGTGGCTGAAGACAGGTGTGTGCAACAACTTCCAAACAGGAACAAGGAGCCACTGTGCCAAGGTCAGTCAACCATCACGCACCAGAACACACTTCTAATGTTTTTAGCTTTTAATTGTGGCCCAATACCCCTTGTCCAACCCCAATCCACCCTCACCTAGGGACAAGGTGACTCACTCTCTTCTGTATTTAAATCACAGATGACTTTTTTTCCAGGCTGTACTTACTTAGCTCAAACTTTTATGAATTCAAACAACAAAATCCTGTTCATTCATGGTCACAGCTAGTTTCAAAACAAATTATGAGATGATCACAATATCCTAGCACTAAGATAAATAGACTGTCTGTACCGTATTTCTATAATGAAATAACGGCTTTTCATGTTCCATTACTATTTAATATGATTTGGATTTTTGTTGTTTTTGTTTTCCAGTACTGGGATTGAACTCGGGGTGCTCTACCACTGAGCTACAATCCTAACACTTTTATTTTTGAGAAAAGGTCTCACTAAATTGCCCAGACTGGTTTCTGGCCGCAAACTCCCAAGCCACTGGAATTACAGGCAAGCACCATAGTGCTTTGTTCTTTTATTTTTTTAGTAAGTCACTGAGGCTAGGTTCAAACTTAAGATCCTCCTGCCTCAGCCTTCTGAGTGACTGGCATAGGCATATGCCACTTTGCCTGGCTTAACAAGAATAATTTTTTAAAATCATTTAATCATTTCATAAGTAGGTATTCTCTTTAGTTATGTTTTACTCTAGCTGTAAAGAAATCACCAACATATCACTAAATATTTAACAGAATTTTAAGACAAGGGAAACAACCGGAGTGAAGAGTTTCAACAAGATCACAGAACAAAAACCAGTGAACAATCTGATCAGCACTTCAAAGTTCTTGCCTCATTCCTTCAAAAAATATTGAGTGGTTCCCCTCTAAGTATAGGACCTAAGTGCTAAGAGGAAAAGAAACACATAAAGCTGAAGCTGAAAGCGTCTGCTTTTCTGTTCTGCTCACCTGCCCCACAATTAACCTTCATTTCACTTCCCATCTCTGAATTCTAAAATAATCACCCAATAAACAGGATGCAATACCCATGAGATTAAAATGCAAGGTAATATTTTAAAACGGTGTGACCAGATTCCAAGCATTTCAGATGATAGTGCCTCTGTGGGAGGTTTGACTTTGTTTCACCTCTGACCACCGCAGTGTGGACTGAGACACCTACTACTTAAAATTCCACTGTTAATCAAATATTTACATGCCGCAGAGTTCTTCTCCAGCTCTATGGTGCACCATTAAAAACATGTGGCACTGCACCATCTCTACTGCCTCCAAATGTAACACAGAATGACAGGAACCTAAACTAGACAGGAACTAAAGCTGTGCAAGGAATTTCAAAATTAATAGAGACACACTGCCTCAAGAATTCTGCCACATTCTAAAGCCACCGTATGATGGCCCGAGTAAAGAGAGAACTACTGACAAACAGGGAGAGAAAAGCCAACTTTCAAATGAGTGAAATTTCTCTACCTAAAAGGTAGACTCTGCTGATAGATGAGCTTTGAATCTTCACCTCATGGGAACTGACAGGTGCATGCAGCCGGGGGACAATGGCCTCACTAATGAGCCCATCCCGAGGAGAGATAGTGCTCATCCCGCCCCATCTCTGGGCACATGAGTATTTCAGTCAACGACATTCCCTAAAAGGTTCTCCGATATTATGTGCTTCTCACAAGTGTGGAAATAACCATACTCATCCAAGCAAATGCTTGGATCCCTTCGTTTCTGATAGAGGCATTTAATTTCAAGACTCAGTCCAAAGGCAAAAACAGTTTCAAAGCAGACAGATGCTCACCTTTCCAGTGAATGGGTTTGCCATTCTTGTAACAGCAAATCTAAAAACTCAAAACAGCGCCTGAAAAGTGTTAAAAAGAAATCAGAACTCATTTATACGTATGTTAGCAAAAATTAACTTTTTTTAAGTGATCCAATGAAACCTCTTTTGTTTTCTTACTAGGGATTGAGTCCAGGGGCACTTTACTAAGGAGTTAACAGCCCCAACTCTTGCTTATCTTTTTTTTTTTTTCTGAAAAAGAGCTTTTCTATTTGCCCAGACTGGTCTTGAACTCGAACTTGCAATCCACCTGCCTCAATCTCCCAAGTCGTTGGGATTACCCAATATTACTTTTCACAGTAAGTTTGATCTAAGATTTACAATTAGAAAAAGTGGAACATAAAGGAGAATCAGAACTGAATGAAAATCAAAGCATATGAAAGGTGATGAAGCACTAATGGTGGCCACAGGAACATGGGGAAGGACACAGACCTTCCTCCAATTAGAAGGCTGAGCTTCATGGCTATACTACTGAACAAACTCACTCATACACACATGTGCGTGCGCGCACACACACACATGCACTTTCTCTCACACATGCACTCTTTCTCTCACACACACACATGCACAAATTGGAAGTTGTCCAAATTCAATTTTCAATATATTTAAATCTTGCTCCTTTAACCCAAAGCAATTTTACAGTTACCTTAAATGATATTAAATATTTCAAACATGATATTTTCACCATGGAAGGGGTTTGTTTTGGGTTTTAAACTAATTTAAAATAACAAAGAATACTTTAAAATTTTACCTTCTAACTGCGACAGACTTAGAGGTACAGTTGCTTGTTATGACAGGTATTAGTCTAGGGATGTGTGTGTGCTGCAGAGAAAAATGACAAAGGCCACAGATGAAAAAAATGGTGAAATTTGTAAATACAAAAACAACAAAACACAACTAAGAGAACTGCTTCCTTCCTAACCTATTTACGGCACATATTTGCTGGGATTAAAATGTCATTGAATTTAAAACGGAAATAGAATTTCACTGGAATGTTAAAGGCCATTACAAAATTTACGGAGCTAAGAACAGATAACATGATGACATATAAATCAGCCTAAAATCTAAACAGCAACTGGCATGACATCTAAGTTGCCTGACAGCAGAGATCTGAGTAGGTTCAAAAGCAGTCATCACACTAACATATTCTTACATTGTTACAGGCTTTTTTCCCCAGCACTGAGACTGAACCAGGGCATCTCACCTGCAAGGCAAGCAGTCTACCACTGAGACACATCCCCAGCCTTTTTATTTATTTATTTATTTTAAGAGAGAAGGACAGTGAGAGAGAGAGACAGAGAGAATCAATTTTTATTGAGTTTTTCACAAGGCTTTTGTTGCTCGACACTTAGTTGTGTACGTGGGTTGCTGGGGTTTGAACTTGCGCATGCCAGGCAAGCGCTGTAACCACTGAGCCACCGCTCCAGCTCGATCCCCAGCCTTTTAAAAATTTTATTTGGAGACGGGGTCTTGCAGAGTTGCACAGGCTGGCCTCGAATATGCGATTGCCTTGTGACAGCCTCCCAAGTAGCTGAGATTACAGGTATGCACCACCACAACCTGCTTATTCTGACCTTGTTTCAATGAAATGTACAGTAATGATTTTGAGTTTAATATTTGAAGTAATAATCAAGAACTAAAAATAAAATAAAGTAACCCATGGTAGTCAAAAACATTCTGGATAGTTTTTATTCAGCAACATCAAGCCCCAAGGTTTCAAGAGTTGCCTCTGGGAAAATACTGGCACTTGAATATGGAAAGTAGTTAATGTAGGAAACTCAAGTCTTTGTGAATTGTTAAGCTTTACTGAAAACTTGCACATTCATTACTTGGACAGTTATTTAGATTTAAATATTAAGTGCATAGAAAACATAACTGGAGAGATCTTTTTGTTTCTGTGCTTATGTGCAATTAATAAAAGTTTCAGGTAAACAACAAAACTATAAGCGCAGCTAGCTAAAATGAGGACTGTGATTAAGGAGGGAAGAACAGGAGTGATATTTGAGTGACCAGCACCAAAAATAAGCCCAGCGTCAAGCATAAACGTTCAAATACTTAAAACCAATGGTGAGTCAATGATCATAACCTCAGCAATTATACACGGCCCCATAGTCCACATCAAGCACTACAAAAAGACCATGTGCTATGATTAGGTGGGACAAAAAGATGATCCTGTGTGTATAACTTGATCACAATTATATATAATCACTCCAATGAGAAAGGCCTCTACAATTTCTTAAAAACCATCTATATATACCAATTGTTTATTTTACATCTGGCCCTACAATATACTTACCCGAATTATTAACCTAACAGCTACAACACCAGAAGTGGCCATAATTTTGGCACTGTTTGGAATTAAATTAAAGATAGTTGGCATAATGGCTTCAGCTCCATGGTCAAATTTATTTCCTAGAACTGATGACAAATGCCTGCAATAAGAAAGGAACACTGGATTATAGTCATACTTCTTATCAACAGTGACGCACATTAATCTCTTAGTACTCAAGGGCCTTCATTTAAAGTTACCTATGGATAGGGCAAAAGGGTCAAAATAAAATACTTTCTAAAATGTGCATGTAGAGAATTTGGCACATAGCCATTAACCCAAGAGGTTTTTCTTAATCATTGTCAAACTAATTCTTAAAATTGCAAAAAGGAAACATATTGATCATATGACGAAACATAAATGTGAAACATTCCCTTGCCCCTTTACTTGTGACATGAAACAGTCATGCCACCCCCAGTTTTAAACAGCGGCAACTCCTCTCTTCTATGTCTTTGATATTCTGCAAGTTTGATAAACTGTTAGCTAGAATAAAATGTTACTGTGGTACCTTTAACTTTATAGCTACAGTACTCTTCTATATAAGCAAACTTTTTGATAATCACTCTATATTCTGCCAGCAAAATAAACAAACAAAATGAAAATCCATGAAAAATCTGAGAAGCAGAATTCTATAAGATAATTAAAATAATTGCTTTAAGTTTAAGATAGAGGCTTCAGAGATACGTCACTGAGTAAATTTTAAACTCTTTGCTCTTTACGTCACTGAGCAGGAGATACTGAAAAGTTTGGACAGCAGAATTAACTGGCAAGGGTCTTGGAGAGAGTTAGAGCGTAATTAAAGTGACCCAGCTGACGTGGTCAAGGAGCCATCTCTGAAGCTCTGTGATGATACTACTTTATGGTGTGTGAGAACGGGGAGCTCGCAGTCCTTACCCCAACGTGATACAAGCCTCCCGCACTACCTGAGACCGCAGATCCTTAGCAGAGAGTTTAAAGGCTCCATCCAAAAGACGCAGATGTTGAAAGAAGTTATCATACTCAGCAGCACCAGCCAAAAGTAAAGATCTAATCTTTTTTAGCTAACGGGACAGAGAAAGGTCAGGGATATACAAACCATTTTTAACATAGAATATACAAAACGGAAGCCTTCAAATATAAAAAAGATCCACATTAAAGTTCAACTCATACAGAAATAATTTTCCCAACAGAATTCAGTCAGTCAAATATTGTCTCATTCACTGAAAGAATTTACATATTGCAACTACGATCAAATAATTTTTAAAATGCAGTATCTGTGATAAATATATTATAATTAACATGCTTAACTTTTACAAAACGGACTCTTTTTTTGATACTGGGAATTGAACCCAGGGGTGGTTCAGCACTGAACTACATCTCCAGTCCTTCTTATTTTTTCATTTTGAGACACGGTCTCACTCAGTTGCCCAGGCTGGCCTTGAACTTGTGATCCTCCTGCTTCAGCCTCCTATTGCTGGGATTACAGGCACGTACTACTGCAACCAGCTACAAAATGTGTTTTGGGAACTATCTTAGTATATTTACAGATTCTATGATTTTAATGATAACTAAAAATAATATTGGCTTAGAAAAAACCCCTCCTAAGTTTACCATCTCCTATATCCCACTCCAACTACCATTAATGAATGAATCAAAAAGAGAAGCATGGGGCTGGAGTGGTGGCTGGGTGGTTACAGTTCTTGCCTGGCACACACAAGGACAAGGGTTCGAATCCCAGCACCACGTATAAGGCTAAGTATTAGAGCAATGAAAAGTCACGTGGAAAACTAAATAAAAGTGATTCTCTCTCTCACCCCACAGTATTTCTATATTATCCTCCACTGCACCTTCATTAACTGGCTAGTCTGAACGTAAATAAAATATAAACAGCAGTTTTACCACCTCTTGCCTTGCCAACTAAGTAGAGTGAAACAGCTTTACTCAGAAAGGACATGCCCTCACTTCAACGTTCAGCCACATAATTTTCATTAATCCACTTTTTTTTTCTTAAAGAGAGGACAGTGGTGAGAGAGAAAGAGAGAGAGAGAGAATCAATTTTTATTGAGTTTTTCACATGGCTTTCATTGCTCTAACACTTAGTTGTATACATGGTGCTGGGGTTTGATCCTGTGTACTTGCACATGCCAGGCAAGCACCGTAACCGCCGAGCCACCGCTCCAGCCTACGTTAATCCACTTTTAAAAACAGAGGAGACACAACTTTCTAGCATATGATATGAAAGAAAAGAAAACATTGGGGGCCATACACCCAAAAGTGTCACGTCACTAAAAAGCTTCTTTACTGGCAACCAGAGAATTAAATCTTTACTAAGGTGACAGTGGAGGTCATAGCCAGATATTCCATAGACAGGTCTTTGTTACAAGAACAGCAAATACATAATGGTATTAAGTTGGAGTGTTTTAAAAACAGAAGCATAAGGGAAGTTCTCTATTTAAAAAGTAAAGTATAAATATGGTATTTATATTTAAAATATCTATTTAAAATTCACTAGAACCATCCCCCAATTTCAAATTAAAGTATTTAGACTATTGAAATGAATCTAATGAAAATGTAATCAGATGAAGTCAATGGCTTACAGCATTTACTCTCTGCTCCCAATCATGCTTGTCATCAGATAATATTTCCCTAATTTTGTTTATGGATTCCTCAAGGTCTCGGCTGGAATAAATCTGTAAACAAGATTAATTTATAATCAATAACATTTGCAGAATTAAGATTATCAGGCATGTAGCAAGTATAGTAAAAAGAAATTATTTCACCTTTAAAAGTACCAAGGAGAAAGTATCAAGGCAGGTTTATCTTAGAACGTGTTTCTTTCTCATTATAAATATGTACTGACTAGATCTACTGCCATGTGTCAATAACCTTACTCAAACACAGCTTTATTATAAACGTAACAAGTATAAGAGAGAGAAGCCAACAAGGGAAACAGAGATGCAAATCACTTATTACTCACGGTACTATTTGTAACATACATTATATCTGTAATTTTATGTTTCTTATTAAGAAATTTAGTTATTGTACAATCAAAAATGCATATACAGTAATAATGACATGCATATATTCTTAAATCAGATTACCCTCTAGATCTGCCCTATTCTCTCCCTCCCTCACCTCCATCCCCTCCCTCACCTGCCCCCTCATCCCCCTTCCTGATACATATCTATGATTGCCCTAGATTATGTGTTGCTACGCCTTTGTTGGGTCTAATACATGAGACTGACTAACTTTCACACAGGCCTGGGTTTAGCTCCAGCTTCCACAGATGAGTGAAGACATTCGACCCTTGACTCTGTGCTTGACTAATTTCACTCAACATGATTTCTTCCATCACCATCAATTTACCTTCAAAGCCTGCAATTTTATTGTTTCTAATTGCCGAGTAGAACTCCATGGTACATACAAACCACAATTTTTGGATCCATTCATCCAGTGAGGGGCATCTGGGTTGTTTCCATAATTTAGCTACTGTAAATTGAGCTGCTATGAACATGGATTTTGCTGTGTTGCTGTAATGTGCCAATTCTAACTCCTCTGGAAAAATATCCAGAAGAGGGAGAGTTGGATCGTATGGTAGGTCCATCCCAAATTTTTTAAGGTTCCTCCAC
>PVKS010003876.1:0-99157 GCA_004027875.1 Aplodontia rufa
AATTCTTATACTTATGAAGAACATTTTTCATATACATGAGTGTGATATATACAGTGACATACTTATAAATGCTTGGAATGTCCCTTGCTTTATCTCGGTTCCAACATTTCCCCTTCTCCCTTCCTAGCATCCCTTGTTATTCTTTGATATATATTGACTATAGGATTAAACATTTACATTTTTGTACAGGCATGCAGTATAGCTTGTTCAAATATTTTATGCAGTATCTTGCAACTGTATAGCATAAATATGAACAAATTGAATTCTTGTTCTATGGTTCTAATCCATGAGTTTATCTACCTTTCCTTTTGATTGGAGGTGGGGGTGTTAGCAACTTAAAAATAGCATGAAGAGTGATTGAGAGGGGGTATTTTCCAGAGTGAGGCATGGGAAATGAGAAGAGGTGACTACAAAAAATTCCTTGCAGCGAAGAGCTTCTGGGGAGGTGAAGTTAGCAGTTAGGATGGCGATGACAAAAGAAAAAGTGATACCTAGAGGGCAGGAGCCCTGCTGGGATGCTGTCTTTCTGTGTCCCTTCAGCCTCATTAGGGTTGGCTCTCCTTCATTCTCCTGTATTCTTAGGTTCCCAGGGCACTTCTGGTCTTCAGGTGAGGAGTTAGGAGTTGATGGGAGGCAGGAACACAGAATATTTCATTGAAAAAATTAGGAGAATAATTGAATTGCAATTGCAATAATTGTTTGGTAATGGGGTGGGGAGAGAGAGAGAGGAAGGAGAAAGAGGGTGGAGGGAGAGAGAAACATCTTCCCATAGAAGAATTATACTGATCTTTCCGAAAAGTTTTAATACTTTCAGTGTGGCTTTACCCATGAGACCTAACTGTGCAGTGCAAATAAAGTAGGGAAAATGGTGCATGATGGGAAATTAAACATCAGAGAGGCAGCCAACTAGCTTACTCACATTCAAAATATATTTATTTTAATTCGGAATGAATTAGTTGCAAATAGAAGTCTAAATAAAACACAACCCCAGGAAAGAATGACATCTCACCCATGGTGCAACTATTGCTTAATAATTTCCTGTTTGCCCCTAGATTGACTAATTTCAGAAGGACTGAGGCGATCTCATCTTACAACGTACAGTAAAGAAGCAAGGATTGAGAAATCCTACTGCCTCATTGCCACATGCCTGGTATACTTATGATAACTAAATATTTTCTGGGACATCCTCAATTCAAATACAGTTGGCCCTTGATTGATGTGGGGGTAGAGAGCTGGCAGACCTGTAAGAAGTGGTGGATCCTAGTACAAGGAAGTTGGGTCATTTGGCTTACTGCCCTCTGTAGAAATTAATGTAGTTACATGGTAACCTGGCTAGTTCTTGTGAGAAGTTTGTTATAAAAGAGCAAGACTTGCCCACTCATTATCTCACTTCCTGCCTGGCCTTTGATCTCTCTTTCCTGTTCCCATTTCCTTGTTCCCATTGTGATGTCACCTCCCACAAATCCCTCACCAGAGCCTGTGCCATGCTGCTTCAACCTCCAAATCTGTGAGCTAAATAAACCTCTTTTCTTTATAAGTTATCCAGTCTCAGGTATTTTGATATAGCAGTGAAAAACAGACTAAGACCTGTGCCACCACTTAGTTACAGAAACTCTAATAGTGATATATTATACACTGCAACAAAGTCAAGCTTCCTTTTTCCAGTTGTAATGAGTTATCTCACTTAAGTAACTTTCTTTTGCTTCCTAGACCCTCATATTCTGGTCCAATCAGATAGCTCTGGCTCCTTTTCCCTGCAACTGGCCTATTTATCCCCACCTGTTAGCCTTTGCTTTCTTCCCGTGCTTAACACTTTCCTCCTGGGATCTTTCCTCTCCTTTTCTCACTTACTAAGACTAGACATGTGTCAAATCCCAGTTCAATTCTAATATTAAGAAAAGCAAGACGGGGGCTTTTGTGAGTCTTTGAAGACTTCCTGTTGGAGACCTCTGACATTGCAAAATTTCTGGCAAGGGTGAGGCATTCTCTTGCTGCCCTCTTATGACATGCCCTCATCCCTACTCCAGAGTTTGCACCGCATAGCCTCTTTCTACAGGATAGTCTGCACCCTGGTGGGCGATTTCTTGGGTGGAGTCCTTTTAAAAAAACTGTAGTCAGGTTGCAACCTCCATTTAGTCCTCAGGTAATGTGGCATTCTGTCCCATTAAACTCTGGTAGTGCCATGTTCTGTCATAGACAGAACCAGGCAGCTCCTCTCCTTTGGGCCTTTCTGGTGAGAATCAGGTAACAGTCTCTGCTCTTCCCAAAACTCCAGAAAACGCAGATCTAGCACTCTGTAGTAAGTAGACGTACATACCCTAATCCCTGGAATTTGTGTGTTGCTTGTCTTTGTCCGTTGTCCGTTTGCTATATCAGAATAACTAAGAGTGGATAATTTATAAAGGATGGATGCTTATTTATTTGGTTCTGGAGGATGGGAGTCCAAGATCGAGTAGTTTCACCAGGCAAAGGCATCATTCTGTGTCAGCATGGTGGAGGAGTGCATTTGAAAGAGACAAAACATGGGGTGTGGCCTTGTTTTATAGCAACCTGTTTTCTCAGTAGCTAATCCAGTCCCATGAGAGTGAGAACTCACTCACTCCCATGAGAATGAACTCAATCCACTGAAGAAGGCATTAAAAAATCTCTTAGTGACCTAATCATCTCTTAAAGGTCTCATCTCCAAACACTGCTATGATAATAATCAAATTTCGGCAAGAGTTTCAGAAGGGACAGACTATGGCATTACCTCACCTGGCAAAAGGAACTTTGCAGATGTGATTGAGGGTACAAACCTTGAAGCATTTTTTTTTCTTTTTGTGGTGCTGAGGGTTGAACCCAGGGACTCATACATGCTAGGCAAGCACTACCACTGAGCTACATCCCTAGCCCTGAGAGTACAAACCTTGAGTGGGGAGATTATCCTGGGTTTTCATATAATCCCAGCCTAATTGTCTAACCACAGGAGTCCTTAAAAATGGAGAACCTATCCTGAAGGAGTTGGAGAAAGAGCAGACAGAGTAGTCAGGGAGATGGAAGTGACTACAGAAGAAGGGTCAGAGGCATGTGACATTAGGAAATTTCTCAATATTGCTAACTTGAAGATGGAGGAAAAGGTCCACTGGCCAAGGAATGTAATGACCTCTAGAAGCTAGGAATGGTCCTCAGGTACGGCCAAAAAGAAGATGGAGACTTCAATTCCACAATGACAGGGAACTGAATGAGCAGGAAACATATTATATTCTCGAGTTTCCAGAAAGGAACCCAACTCCTGACACCTTGCTTTTAGCTAAGGGAGGTCTTTACTAGAGTTAGTCCCTGTGGGATGTAAGATAATGAATTTGTGTTGCTTTACATCACTAACTTTGTGGTAATTTGGCATGGCAGCAATAGAATCTAATATACACTTCCCTAGATTTCCTCCTTGGGTTTAGTAGTTTCCACCCCCTTGTAAACACAAGGGTAGGAGGGTTGCAAGATGGTGTCCTTCCCATGGCAGGACTACCTTGGCAACTTGACTACCTTGGTCACAATGTAGAAGCAGGAAAAGTACCATTTAGCACTGCTGGGTACATTTCCCAAATCCTTGTCCCTTGTTCTACATTTCAGGGCAGGCACTTGTAGACAGACCACTTCTATCACTGCCCAGTTACCTGAATTCTCTCTAACCAGATCACCTCTACATGATAAAAATCCAGTGACTGACTTTCCTCTGCATTGGGTACAACTCTCAAACTGGACTCTGTGGTCCGATTGCTTGTTTGAAATTAAGTCTGCAACCAAGGCATTTCCTTCAGCCTCTCAATCTACATTGGCAGCAGGATGTCAGGCCTGAGCCTTCCAGAGCGTAGGACTCCAGGTTTTGAAGTGTTGAAGGGATCCTGAAGATTAGCTGCTTTGCTGTCTAATCTTCAACCATCCCGCTTCCTAATCTTCACTCATTCCTCCTCATGGACCATTCAGGATGTGCATATATGAGATCCACTCTACCAGTGGCTCATCTCATTATGGAAATATTCTTTAAGCTCCTAGTGGCCATACCAGCCCCAACACAGAGCCTGAGATTTGGCAGAAGCTCAGTAAATGAATGAATGAATGAATGAATATTATTGTGCTCCAAATTGGCTTCCATAAAACAGTCCTTGTGACAATTCCAAATGATTTAAGTACTCTCTCTACACTGTGGCCTTTAACTATATAAAACTATCCTGTCCTAATTAAGTCTTTCCTTCTCACTTGATATATTTTCAAGCCCCCAAGGCATAGTCCTACACATCAATACAAGCCTTCTCTTTCAGTTATGTAATAGCCTAAGGAATGTTCAGTTTTCTGGAATGCATTCATCATGAGGGTGGGCCGGAAGTGACTGTGTAATCATTGCAAAATTCTCTGATTTGAATCTTTCCAAGAACCTTATCTCAGCAACCCAGATGCAGGGCTCTGTCAAGAGTCACAGCTTCTTTGTTTCCCATTGTGTGAAGTCTGCAGATAGCCCTGATGGGGACTGCAGCTCATATGGAAGGAGTCATGGTGTGTTTCAAGTGTAACAGGATATCCAACAGGACTTTTTATGGTGTCTTGAAATTTCATCTGAGGTCCCAAAGCTGAGAACAAAAGGTGATAAGTATCCCCAAGTTTCTGAGTGAGGCAATAGCAGTATATATACTCATGCAGAAATTGTGAAAACTGCTGCAGCGATTGTTAACCTCTATCACTTATCTCTGGCCGATGCAGTAGAAAGGGGATGCAAGAGCATCTCTAGGGTAGTGGACAATGTTGTTGTTTTTCCTCTTCTCTTCCTGTGGGGAAGCCCTCAAGAGAACCAGGGCTCCAGTGTTGTCCTGGGACTAGAGTAGAGGAGAGTGGAAAAGTTCATGAAGTGGACACGTGTCTTGCAGAGTTTAGGGCCACAAATGAGGGCAAACTGGGGCTCACTTCCTGCCTGGTAAGTCTAGGGTGTTAGAGTTGGTCAGAATTCTAAATGAGCAGAGCGGACTGCAGCGGGAGCCATCGTACTGCTAGAGTTTGCAATGGTGAGGATGTGCGTTCCCCGGGAGCGGCAATGGAAATTAGGCAGCCTTGAACCAGGAGCGTTGAGTCTGGGGTGAGGGACAGCAGTAAGCTGTTCTATTCTATATTTCAGGATAGGAGCATGAGAAGTTTGCAAGAAACTTCCTGGAGAAAGTAGAAAAGTGCATTAGCTTTGAAGGGGATTTTTTTAGCTGGTGGTCTCCACAGTGAGCCTTTGAAAGCCCTACAAACACATCACATTGGAGAAAGCCAGCCTATGGGCTTCTTCTGCACCAAGGCTATGGTCTACTGTATTGCAACAGCATCTGATACAAAAGGTACATTTGATCTTTGCCCTCTAATTTCCCTGTCCCATCCTTGACACTGCAGAGGACAGAAGCAGCAGGTGAGGGGAAAGAAAGTGAAGGAGCTGGAGAAAGAGGAGACAGAGCCTCCTTTTTACACTGTAGACCACCACTGGTCAGGCTGGGGTGGGAGGTGTGGTGTTAGTGGGGATTCTGAATTGACTATGAGACTGAAGTTTTCAATAGAAATTTTTAATAAGTCTTAATTCTTGAAAGTAACTTCAAAAGCTGTGAGACATGCCTGAGATGTTACCCAGAGGTGGGGAAGGGTGCTGTGACAGAGCATGCTTGGAAGGAGTAATTAGAGAAATATCAGCTGTTTTGTTTCTACACTACTGAGATTATCTCATGTAATAAATAAAAGTAAATGATAATTGTAGGTAAATTCAGGGAGTTCAGGTGAAGGGATGGATTGGCAACAGTCTAGTCTCTAGAACTTAATATTATGGACCCTTTTTTCTTTAAAGAAGTTTTTATATTGCCATTAAATTTTTTTAAAGAGAGAAGGACAGTGAGAGAGAGAGAGAGAGAGAGAGAGAATCAATTTCCATGGAGCTTTTCACATGACCTCCGTCGCTCCGACAGTCAGCTGTGCACATGGGTGCTGGGGTTTGAACCCATGCGCTCACACATGCCAGGCAAGTGCCGTAACCACCAAGCCACCGCTCCAGCCCACCATTCAATTTTTTAAATAATTTTTATTTTAAAATAATTTACAGCTTCAGAGAAGTTGCAAAAATAGTACAGAGTTCCTATATACCCTTCCTCCAGTTTCCCCTAATATTAACATCTTACATAACCGTAGTAGAATGATTGAAATTGTGAAATTTACATTCATACAATATTAATAACTAACGTACAGACCTCATTCCAGTTTTGAGTTTTACCTGAATGTCTTTTTTCTGAGCAGAATCCAATCCATGATCCTCCATTACATTTAGTTGTCCTGTCTCCAAAATCTCCTCCTTAGTGTCTTTGTGTCATTATGTTGGAAAGGATTAAAGAGTTAAAGGTCTAGATGAAATACCCTTGGGTTCCTGAATACTCTCTATAAAAATCCTGTTAGTCTATTTATTTTTGCCTGAAGACACTTCCAGGAGAGTTCTGTTCTATATGAGGCCCAGCTTTATCAAAAAGCTTACAGTCATGATTTGCTTTCCTTCTTTCTTTTTTTTTTTTTTAAAGAGAATGGCTACTTAATTAACATGTCTACACTGGGACCTGTTTGCCTTTATAAAAACAATGAATCAAATATTAGGGGCTGGAGCAGTGGCTCAGTGGTATCACACTTGCCTGGCATGTGTAAGGATCCAGGATCAAACCCAAGCACCATGCACACAACTAAGTGTGAGGCAACAAAAACAGAATGAAAAAACCAAATAAAATTGATTCTCTCTTTCTCTCTCCTTCTCCCTCTCCCTCTCTCTCTCTTTAAAAAAATATTAATATAATCTAGACCTGCAGAGACAGGATACATATGCTGATATTTCTAGCACCACATAGTTAGATACATGGACTCATATCTATCTATACATCTATCTGTACGTGTATATATATTAATACACACATATGCAACTCATCAAGTTTGAAATATAATGATCATAAGACAGAGAGATGATGATAGGTAGATAGATGAACACATAGAGCTAGTCTGGAATACCACAATTGGAGCTTGTTCAGAGTACAAGGACTCAAAGTAATATGGAGCTAGTTTAGAAGACCCACTAACATCAGCCAGAAAACTCCTAGAGCTTATAGGTGATTTCAGCAAAGTGGCTGGCTGCAAGATCAACTCCAGTAAGTCACTAGCTTTCCTTTACTCCAGCAACAAATCCACAGAAGAAGAAATCAGGCAATCTCTCCCATTCACCATCTCCTCCAAAAAATGAAATACTTGGGCATTAACCTTACAAAAGATATTAAGGACCTCTACAAAGAAAACTATCAAACACTAAAAAAAGAAATTACAGAAGACCTGAGTAGATGGAAAAACATTCCATGCTCATGGTTAGGCAGAATCAATATAATAAAGATGGCCATTCTACCCAAAGCCCTATACAGATTTAATGCAATCCCCATCAAGATACCAATGGCATTCTTCACAGATATAGAAAAAGCAATTCTCAAGTTCATATGAAATAACAGAAGGCCCAGACTAGCCAAAACATTACTCTGCAGGAAGGAAGAAGTAGGGGGTATCTCAATCCCTGACCTGAAATTAGGTCTGTAGTAGCATGAACAGCATGGTATTGGTATCAAAACAGAACCGAAGATCAGTGGAACAGAATAGAAGATCCTGAGACAAACCCCCATATCCTTAACTATTTGATATTTGACAAAGAGGGCAAAAGCATAGAGTGGAAGAAAGATAGTCTGTTCAACAAATGGAGTTGGACAAATTGGATAGCCATGTGTAGACAACTGAAGCTGGATCCTTATCTTTTGCCCTGAACAAAAATTAAATCAAAATGGGTCACAGATCTGGATATTAAGCCAACAACTTTAAATTTACTAGAAAAAAAAGTAGGGTCAACATTACAGGACATAGGAGTTGGCGGTGCCTTCCTTAACAAAACTCCTATGGCGCAAGCAGTAAAGTCAAGAATAATTGAATGGGATGCAATTAAACTAAAAAAAGTTTTTGCACAGCTAAAGATCTAGTCAAGAGCATCAAGAGAGAACCTATAGAATGAGAGAAAACCTTTGCGTGCTACACCTCGGATAGAGGGCTAAAATCCAGAATATACAAAGAACTAACAAAGCTAAACACCAAAATCACAAATAATCTAATCAATAAATGGGCTATAGATCTAAAAAGAAACTTCTCACCAGAGGAAGTCCAGAAAGCCCTTAAATATATGAGACAATGCTCTACATCGTTAGCTATAAGGGAAATGCAAATCAAAACTTCAATGAGATTCCACCTCACTCCTATTAGAGTGGCAAAAATGAAAAACACAAACAACGACAGATGCTGGAGGGGCTGTGGGAAAAGAGGAAAACTGTCACACTGCTGGTGGGACTGCAAACTGGTTCAGCCACTCTGGAAAGCAGTGTGGACTCTTTAAAAAATTAGGGCTGGAACCACCTTATAATCCAGCTATCCCACTCCTGTGTATTTTCCCAAAAGAGTTAGAATCAGCATATTATAGTGATGTGGCTTCATCAATGTTTATAGCAGCTCAATTTACTATAGCTAGACTATGGAACCAACCCATAAGCCCCTCACTTGACAAATGGATACAAAAACTTTGGTACATATATACAATGGAGTACTACTTGGCCATTAAAGAAGACAATATTATGGCCTTTGAGATCAAATGGATGGATGGTGATGGAAAGAATTATGCTATGTGAAGTATCCCAATCTCACAGACTCAAGGGCCAAATGGTTTCTCTCATCTGTGGAAGCTAGAATACATCGGGAAGCAGAATGTAAGATGGCTAAGCTAATAATAACCTCAAATTGTGTGATTCTTAATGCAATTGGGGGATGATTGCCTAGGATACCTGAAGGCATAGGGTGGGGGACAGGGTGGAGGGAGGGCTTAGGAAGAATATCTAGGAGAGTGGAGGGTGGGAATATGGGGGAATCATCTCAGAAGGAGATCTCTGACCTCCACGAGATATCCATTTAACTCAGGGGGTCTTCTGGGGGAAACAGAAACATGGGGAACCCAAGTGGGGTATCCATGACATGGCATTAGCCTTGGATAACTAAGTATATATACATTTGTTCTTGATTGTTTGACAATGTTTCCCCCTCAACTGTAACTCCATATTCATCTAATTAAAAAAAAGTATGGAGCTGGTTTGGGTTAAAGTTCATAGTTTCAAGTAGAATAACTATGTTATATGAAGAAGATTAAATGATCATCCTAAAGAAGAAAGTATTTAGTGGCAGGAGTGGGGTTCCAGGAGTCTAAATATAATGTTCTTCAAATATTTGAAAGCTATAATGTAGAAGGAAAATTACCTTGTTATAAATGGCAAGGCTAAGATGAGAACCAAAATCAATAGGTGGAAGCTTTAAGAAAGCAAATCATGGGCTGGAGGGGTGGCTCAGCGGTTATAGCGCTTGCCTGGCATGTGTGAAGACAGGGGTTGAAAACCCAACACCACATACACAACCAAGTGTTGAAGCAAAATAAAAGTGTTATCTCTCTTTTTCTCGCTCTCTCACTGTCTCTCTCTCTTTAAAAAAATGAATTTACTGTTGGTACCTTGGTTCAAAATTCAGGTAATATGGGCTGGAGCATGGTTCTTGCCTGGCACGCACATGTACTCAGTTTTGAGCCCCAGCACCATGTACACAAGCTTGTCTATTTGGCATTCCCCCAAATCACAAGAAAGCCACATGAAAAACTAAGTAAAAATTGATTCTCTCTCTCTCTCTCTCTTTTTTAAAAAAATTCAAGTAATGTTGTACCTTTACCATGTGGGTATTGCTTATTGAAGGACTGGTGTACTTGAGTATTTCCAGAGGTGAATGAGAAGAAGGTAGAGATTGGAGACAGTGCATTTTGTCTTGGAGATAAGCTCTAGCGTGGTTTAGGCTAGAACACAGTGCTTCTGTCCAGAGAGTCAGAGAACCAGTGACTGAGATAGAGTGACACTAGATGAACGCCTACTGGATCCTGGGAATTGGGTCAAGGAAATGTTGACAACCACTCTCCCTCGGGCAGTGGATTTCAGAGTGGAATTATACTGGCATCTAGGTGGTGAGAAAGGAAAGCAATCCCTGTTGTCCTTGATATTGTTACAAGCTGGCCTGACAGAGCTAGGCCTTGATGTGCTCTTGGTGGATGTCAATCATTTCACAGAAACGTCAGTGGTCAAGGCCACTCCATGACCATGATGCTTCAAAACAAAAACAAGGGCACTCGATCATCATGCCTGAACAAAGACAACACATGAACATCGTCTGACTCAAAATACCAAATGTCCTCCTCTTGCAGGTAGAACGCGTGGAGGCTGTGTCCCTACCCACTGTAGCTTTAGCCTCACTTTGGCCTGTCATCCCAATAAGTAAGACTTAGTAAGATACTCAGTTATAAGATCGCTCCGGCTTTCCATCAGTGTTGAATCCAGAGAGAATGCTTGTCTACTTGGCTTTCCCCCAAATCACTCAACCAAAGTCCAAATCCTATGTAAGTCCTTCCCAACATCCTCATGCTCAGATACCTGGTGGTTCCCCTCTTACAACTGGTAATAAAGCCAATGTATTCAACATGTTATGGGTGGTTTGTTTTTTTTTTTTTTGACTTGAGGGCATTGACAGTGGACACAGTGGAACAATATGTATTTGGCAAAAGCCAATAAGGATTAATCTGTCTTCTTTTAAAGATAAGCAAATCATAAAATGAAATAAAACATGGAATCTGGAGGAAAAATGACTGCTGAACCAAGAAAATGGACTACTAGCCCCAGACATAGGGCCCCCTATTGTATTTTTATAACTTTTTTTTTTGTTTTTTTACCATTCAACATAATTTCAGGGAAACTAAAACTTATTAGGAGAATGAAAATCTCAACTGCAAGTATTAAATAGTCAAACTGATACCATAGAAAATGAAAGCTATCACGTTGAAAGAAAACTTAACATGATTTTCTTGAGTGCAGAGAAAGACAATGGGAAAACATATCACACACATAGAATGAGTCAATGGAAGAATCTGTGTTGTAATAAAGAGACAAGTGATACTGTGATAGAAGCTGTATCGGTTACTGTAGATTGGTTTGCTCAGTGTGCGTCTCAGCCCCCTTGAAGCGTGTGGAGGCTGGAAAGTCAGAACTTGCTCTTCCCAGAATGCCTTGCAGCTCTGTGTGCGATTTAGGTTCTGCCAAGATGATGCACTCAAGTGGGACTGGATTTAGAACGGACTCACCTGGCAGAGGGCAGGGTCATGAGGCATTCATTTTGCTGGCACCGAAAGTGGCAGAGGCAACTGTAGAAGTGCTTTTCCCATAGAGTGGGCTTCCTAATGGGGGGAGGCAGGTTATGTGGCAGTGGCTTCTGTCCTGGCAGGCAGCCACTGTGTTGCGTCAGGAGCAGTGGCTTTTGGCAGTCCAGTTCTTGTGTGTGCATTGGGCAGTTGCTTGTGGAAGCTCAGTGTAGAATAATGCTGTCCTGTAGAAATTTAATATGATATATATATATATTTTAAATATTTCTAGTAGCTTAAGTTAAAGAAGTGTAGGATATATGTTGCATCATTTTTTTTCAAAGAGAAAGTTAATTTTTATTTTTTCATCTGCTTCTTGTGTTTCCTTCACTTAGTTGTGTATGTGGTGCTGGGGATCGAAACTGAGTCCTTTTGCATGCCAGGCAAATGCTCTACCGCTGAGCCACCACTCCAACCCTGTCACATCAATTTTTTTTTTTTTAAGAGAGAAGAACAATGAGAGAAAGAGAGAGAGAATTAATTTTATTTAGTTTTCATGTGGCTTTCCTTGTTCTGACACTTCACTATGTACACGGTGCTGGGGTTCAAACCTGCATCCTCGCGCATGCCAGGCAAGTGCTGTAACTGCTGAGCCATCACTACAGCTCCCCTCCTGACACATCAATTTTGATAGTATATTTTATTTAACCCAATATATCAAATACATTAGAGTTTCCATATGCAGTCAATATAAAGTACTATTGAGATACATCACATTCTTTTCTATTTGTTTTGTACTAAAGAATATCTCATGTGGCACTAGGCACATTTGAGGTACTTGGTAGTCCCATGTGGCTCCTGTATTGAGCAGCACAGGTCTGGAGTCCTTTTTTTTTTTTTTTTTTTTTCCAGTTCTGGAGATTTACTAACTAGTTGAATACCTTGTAATACATCTCTCTCTGCTTCTGCTTGTGAGTTGTGTTTTCTTCAGCTGAGGACTGGCTGGCGTGGAGGTGTTAAAAGAGAAAATTTAAACAAATTAATTTTATCAGGATTTTATTTGAGCAAAGAATGATTCATGAATCAGGCAGCACTGACAACCAGAAGAGTTCACAGAGTTTGGCCCATCAATGTGAGCAGAGCTTTTTATAGATCTGATACAGAAGTCAAGTAGAGAAACCACCTCACTGGCCACAGCTAGGTGTCCCTTATTTGGGCATGGTGTGATGAGCCCACTGCCGGTGCTTGGATGAAACCCTGCTGCCTGTGATTGGCTGTCACACTCCCAGTTAGATTTTGGTTTCTTTGCAGAGTAGGTTAGGTTGCAGTTCTTCACATAGGAACTCAAAGTACAGAAACAGCCGCAGGTCAAGGGCCTCTGCTTATAATTTAGCAGAAGCAAAAACCAGATGAGGATACAATGGAGAAGATTCAATAAGTACCAGCAAAGTTGATGCAAACAAAGTCACAGCTAAACAACTTGGATGAATTTTCTGAATTGCAAAGATAAAGAATCGTAGCTGTTCAATCCCTGTGCATCCCTCCCCATCTATAAAAAGCAGCGTACAGGTCAGCCTCAGGCTCCTTCCCTGCAAAGATAAATTGCGGAAGGAAGTGGAAGGGTGGTTATGGATTTTGGGCATTAAATGTGTGATGAGAATGCTTTTTTATTCAGTCTGGGTGTTTTTCAGGTGCCAACACTGAAGAAAGACAGGTGGATAGGCAGGGGCTCATGAATTATAACACACACAGAACTTCCCTGAAAAAGTTATTTACTAATATTTTCTTTTCTATGTTAACCTTTTCCTGTTTTATTTCTTTTTTTGTCTCATAATTTCTTATTTTTCCTGGCTTGTTTTCTTTATCTCTTAGAGGATACTAAGATAATTTTATTAAAAAATTAAAGTTTGTCCTTTTGATTTTCTTTCTGTAGTAACTTCATCTATTGATTGTGATAGTGTTGATTTATTTTATTTTTTTATTTTTTTTAGAGAGAGGGACAGTGAGAGAGAGAAAGAGAGAAACAATTTTTTATTTAGTTTTTCATGTGGCTTTCGTTGTGTAGGTGCTGCTGGGGTTTGAACTCGTGTACTCACACATGCTGGGCAAACGCCATAACCACTGAGCCACTGCTCCAGCCCCCCGTTGTTTTTCTTAACATCGGTTTTCTTCCTGTCTTCTGGATTTAAGTTGGCAGGCCCTTCTTGAGTAGAAGATTTTATTAATTTATCTGTCTTTTTACTTTCTCTGATTCCCTTCCCTCCAGCCCCCAGCAGTTTTGAGTTTGTCTCTACCTGGTCCATAAAGTGTCTAGTTCTTTTTTTTTTAAATCGTGGTAAGAACATTTAACGTGAGAGATAAGCACCCAAGTTTTTAATTGTACAATACATTATTATTAATATTATTACTATTATTATCATCAGTGCTGGGGGTGGAACCCAGGGCCTTGTGCATGTCAGGTAAACACTCTAGCCACACCCCAGCCCCACAATATGTTAATATTGACTATAGGTCAACAGTGTTGACCCAGGTCTTTTGTTTGCTGCTTGGTACTTGTGTCTCACAGTGAAACATGATCTTTCACTGTTACTGTTCCTGAACCTGTGGAATGCTTGGGACTCAGCTACAGAGGTTTGCCTTCAAAGCTTGCAGCACCATAGAAGCCATGGGCCCAGGCATCACTCTTGAGCTGGAAAGTTTAGGTCTCTGGTCTGAAGCCATCAGCCTGGCCTCCTGTGGGGTATTGCTGTTTCTGGTGGTTTGGGAGACAGTATGGACCTGCTGTGGGCTGGTGCCCAGGTTGTGCTGGTGACATCATCAGTATCAGCCCTGCTTCCCTCAGAAGCTGCATTCCTGGCCAGCTCAGGTTGCATCTGACCTGGCACCCAGTAGACCTGCTGCTTCAAACCCACTTGCTGCCTAGCATTTCTGTTCCAGTTCTGAACACGTGTTTATTTTGTTTTTGAGAATGACTGTGACTTTAATATTTTTCTTTTGTATTTTATCTATTATGTGAAGGAGCATCGTTTAGGACTTTAAAATATATACTTACATTGCCAATTTGACAAGAAGTTTCTTAAAGGCATGGTGAAGAATTTAAGATGGGGAAAGTTATAGCTTTAAAGAGAGAAGTGCTTAAATTTATTAAATAAATTCTGATTGGGCTGGAGTGGTGGCTCTGCAGTTTCGGTGCTTGCCTGGCATGCACGAGGATGCTGGTTCGAACCCCAACACAAAATGAAGTTTCCGAGCAACAGAAGCCACATGAAAAACTAAATAAAAATTGATTGTCTTTCTCTCTCTCTTAAAAAAAGTCCAATTAATTGACTAATTATAAACAATTGCAAAACCAAATAAGTACTAAAAGCAATTCTTAAAAGTCAATAACAGGGCAGGAGCTGTGGTTCGGACGTTTCGGTGCTTGCCTGGCAAGCATGAGGACCTGGGTTCAAACCCCAGCCCCATATGCACAACTAAGTTTTGGAGCAAAGAAGGCCATGTGAAAAACTAAATAAAGTTGTTTCTCTCTTTCTCTGTCTCTCTCACTGTCCCTCTCTCTTTAAAAAAAAAATTGATTCTCTCTCTCTCTCTTTCACTGTCTTCTCTCTTAAAAAAAAAGTCAGTAACAGTTTAAAAGCAGCAATTTTTATGGTAACATAGTGTATTAGAATATTCGCCATATTAAAGAGAAACACAGAAGGTGAATGAAGAAAAATAAATGCTAGAAAATTAATGTAAACATTTTAAACAAAAGCTTACATGTACTTAGAAATGAGGAGAAAAAAGAAAATAAATATTTTAAGTATTCATGGCTTAACGTAGAATTTGAAACTGCAGTCATAGACCATGTAGAAAATATGAAAAACAAGAACACGAGAAAGGATGGGCCAAAGTTGTATTCAGCACAAATTGGTATCCTCAGGGGAGTTCATTATTCAACAAGCCCACATTCAACCTAAGAAAAACAAACTGAATAACTTCAGGAAGACAGGAGAAGAGTAAAGTATTAAACTGGTAAGAGGAATTTTTGAATTGGAAAAAAAACCCACTGTGGAACTGGTATTTCTAAAGAAAATCTTGGGAAAATAAATTAAGAGAAAAATTAAAAATCAGGTAAAATTATAGACATAAAATGTTAAACTTTTATAAAGAAAGTTCTTTTTCTGGAGAGTTACTGAAGTTTATGTGGTAGGATAATAGGAAGCCTGAGATTTGTTTTAAAATACAGTGCTCACCTTTTAAAGAGTGATTTGGGGAATAGGTTGGCAAAAAGTGCTGATTACTGCTGAAGCCAGATGATGGGTACTTGTGGGTTCATTATATTATTCTGCTTTTTTTTTTTTTAAAGAGAGGGACAGTGAGAGAGAGAGAGAGAGAGAGAGAGAGAGAGAAACAATTTTTATTTAGTTTTTCATGTGTCCTTCGTTGCTCTGAGACTTCATTGTGTACATGGTGCTGGGGTTTGAACTCGCATACTTGTGCATGCCGGGCAAGCGCTGCAACCACCAAGCCACCACTCCAGCCCCTATGCTATCTACTTTATGTATGCTTAAACTGTCCATAAATTAAAAGTTTAGAAACTTAGAAAGTATGTTATAATTGACTCTTTGCTAATACATCTGGAAATCTATCTAAAGCTCAGAAGTGGATAATCTGAATAGAATAGCAACCCTAGAAGAAATGATAAAAGATTTACCTCCAAAAGAGACTCTGAGATCTGATTATTTTATTCATGAGTTTCTCCAAGAAACTCATCTTATGTTCTGTAAATTACGGAGAAATACCATCAAATACATTCAATGAAGTTGGCACCACCTTGCCACCAGAATGTGATATATAGACTACGAAAGTATCCAACTAAAGAACAATTTTATATGCAAATAAATACGAGACACTTGTAAGTGCAATAGCAAGGAAATAAAGCTGTGGTGCACTGGGTTGATCCATCTCCACTGCATCGTTTCACCATCTCCCTTGTACCACATATTCACTGGTATTCACCGACGGATGTGCGCTCAGGGTCAGTTTGCTCTGATGTCATCTGGCAGTTCTGCTCCTCTAATGACAGGTTTCCAAGCCAGTTATAGTCACTTGTGCTTGTTACACTACTTATATAATCTAATTAAATATTTGTGCTTACTTGGTGAAATGAGTATGGAAAAAGTATTGTTCCTATGAACTCTAAATTGAAGGTATTGAAAGAACTCAAGGCAAGTGAGTCATAATAATAAATTTGTCGAGGGGGAGATAATGGTAAAATTTTTGAAAAAGTCACAAAAGTCTAGATAAATTCTGTACTCATAGTTTGTGAGAAGTTTAAATTAGGGGCTGGAGCGGTGGCTCAGCGGTTTCGGCGCTTGCGTGGCAAGCACGAGGACCCGGGTTCAAACCCCAGCACCACGTACACAACTAAGTGTTGGAACAATGAAGGCCATGTGAAAAGCTCAATAAAGTTATTTCTCTCCTTCTCTGTCTCTCTCACTGTCCCTCTCTCTTAAAAAAAAAAAAAAGAAGTTTAAATTATTTTCTGAAGGAATCTAAATGGAAAATGTCAATGCATTAGGAGCTTGATGTAGGTAAGAAAGATGGTATGCTATTCTAATTAGAATCTGATACTTAAAGTCATGAGTTAAAGCAAAACTAAGTGGGTAAGATAAGCTAGTCTAACTAGCTTATTATACTAGACAAACCCCCAACTATCAAAGGCTTAATACAATAAACACTTTTCTCTATTATGTGTAGTTCAAAAAAATTCTCTCTCATTGGTGGGCACCAGCACCCTGCCATCATTTGGCAATGACATTTTCAGCATGGGGCTTCCAAGGTGGCTATGTTGTTTTGCATCAAGCCATGGACAGGAAAAGTACGTGGAGGTCTTCATGGATAGCCCAGGGTAAGGAAGTAACCACATCACTTGGGTTCACATTTCATGTACTAGGACTCAGGCACATAAGGCAAACTAGGAAATGTAGTTTCATTATGTGCCCCAGAAGGAGCAGAAACAAGTGGGAACGATAAACCAGTCTTTGCATACCCTACGCCTGTTTCGTGAGTGAGTGTTTACATATATGTAATATTTTGCATATGTGTATTTAGCAGTTATCCTTTAGAGCAGGGTGGTATAGTACAGTGAAAAAAACATGGACTTTGGAGCTGGATATCCTGAGTTCCAACCCCAGCTCTTACAGTCTAACCAACTGTGGTGGTTTTGGATGATTTATTTAACCTTTCTGTGCCTTGATTTTCTTATCTCTAAGGTGAAGATCTTAGCAGTTTTAAGGGAATCAGCACATATAAAAACAATTCTGTCTGGACACATGGTGATTATTCAGTAGATATTTGCCATTATTTGACTGTTTTCATTAGATGACCAATGAATGGTTCTCACTGCCTGGGGTATGAGAGCTTCTTTAATATTTTGAAAAAATTAGTATCTTGGAGGTATTATCAAAAATGCTATAGATGAAAAAATCAAACAAAAAAGTCAGTTAAATCACCTTTAGTAATAAAGGAAAGTTAATAGCACATATAAGGATAATATGAAAAATATTTAATGACCAGTGGGACATGGGCAGTAAAATGAACAACTATTAAAATGATGTACACCATGCATATCCAGGATAGCTGTTCCAGAGTGTACTGCTTAGTGTATATTCTTGGGCTCATGTAACTGAAAATCCAAAAGTAGGGTTCCTTCAGATGGGGCCTGGTCTAGTTACCCAATAATATTACTCAAAATACTCAGTTCATCTCTTTTCTGCTATGACTTTCATCCATAACAGAATTCCAGAGATGGTTGCCAGCAGACCTTGGGGTTATGTACTTAAATACTCTTTTTTTTTTTAAGAAAGAGGGAGAGAGTGAGGGAGGGAGAGAGAAAAAGGGAATCAATTTTATTTATTCATCTGGTTTTTGTTTCTCTGACACTTAGCTGTGTATGTGGTGTTGGGGGTGCTGGGGTTTGAACCCAGGTCCTTGCACATGCCAGGCAAGTGCTCCAACCACTGAGCCACCATACCAGTTCCCTTAAATGCTCTTATTTAACAAGAAATAGGAATTATCTTTATGATAGCCTTTATAGCAAGAACCTGATATTCACCCTGATTAGACTGATTTGAGTTTCATTCCTGCCCTTTGACCAATCACGATGTTGGGGAGCATGGCTTGGGCTGAGTAGCTTGTTCAGTGTCTATAGCCTGACCTTGAGTGACGGTCTAGTCAGCTTTTCTGGAACCATTTAGATACAGAACAAGCATGAGGATACTGTAGAAGCTTGTGAAAACTGGGGAAATAATCAACAAATCTGCTGTATATGAGTGTGAAATAAGTCATCAATAGATCTAATAAGAAAAATCACTTGATAATCGTAATGGATTAAAAATATTCTATGTGAAATTATTTCACAAATTAAAGAATAAAGTTTTAACATCTCCAAAGAAATATTGGTGAAGGGCATAAACAGATCATTGAAGGAATATAACTGGTCAATAAAAAAGTGAAAAACATATATAAGTGTATTAGTAATCAAAGACATGACAATGAAAACATTCATTTGTGCTTCTTTGCTTAATCCATGGATTAAATATCATGCAATGAGCAGAATTGTCCCAAAGAATCCTGTGTGGTGCTTCCCTAGGTTGCTTGGCCAAAAGCTACCTAGGACTTGAGGTCTTGTCATTCTCCCTGTTGGAGGGGGTAATGTCCAAGCTCAGTTTCTCGTGTAATTTGGACTTCCTCCTCCTGCCAAGGTGTATCCACCTTGAGAGAGAGAGAGAGAGAGGAGAGAGAAAGAGAGGGAAAAAAAGGACAGTAAAACACCATGTCCCTGAGACATTCCTTCCCATTCCCAAGAATTTGGCCAAGTCAAGGGAATGATAAAAGCAGCACAGTCAAGAACATCTCTGACTCTCCCCCTCATGCTGTGTCAGTCAGACTTCCATCACTGTGACTAGACCAGGAGAACAACTTCGAGGAGAAGTTTATTTTGGCTCATGGTTTTGGAGATCCATGGTTGGCTGGCTCTATTGCTCTGGTCTGGAGGTGAGACCGAACATCATGGCTGATGGGCAAGGCAGAGGAAAACTACTCAGCACCTCACAGCCTGCAGAATCTCCAAGTCCTGGATACTGACATCCCAATAGCTGGCACTCTCAAACCAGTCTACTTGGCATGCTGATCAGGCTGTTTGTTACACTTGTCATGTAAGAAGGAAGACCCATGGGTCCAGCATGCCCAGCATACCACTTCATGGACGATGGGAGTGACTAGGAGCTCTTGTCAAGCTGACCCTGGCCTTAAACATTTTTCCTTTTTCCAACTGGGCCTACTTCCTATTCTGTTTCCTGTGATATGGCATTCCACCAAACTCTGTGCATGACATGGGGAGATCCACAAAGAAACATCATATGGAGGAGGCAGTATCTACCAAGCTTCTGTCTGACAAAGTCCAGACTTGGGGAAGGGCTTGGCAAAGCCAGCATTCCAGGATATTGCCAAAACCATCTCTTCTGGAAATTGGCTGTTTACTCAAATTGGAAACTCTCTGATTGTTATGAGAATTCCATTGCTCAAACAACTGTTATGGATTGATGAGAAAGGTACTTGTATAACACATATAGAAGCCATGAAAAATGAAGCTATACTGACTTCAAAACAAAATTGGAAATAGAAAGCAAAATAATTAGAACTAAAGAGCAAAAGAAACAGTATATGTAAAAATTGCCTTTCCTGTCTTTGCAGAAGTTAAGTTTTAACTTCTTAGTCCATAGGTTAGGATGCACAAATATTTTTTAAGATTAATACTAATAGGACTTAGGATAGCTACAAAATATCTAGTAAGGTTACAGTAACAAAACAGTTCCAGGTTAGCAGTTAAATAGGGTATAAGGGCCTATAACAGCTAAATAAGAAACATCTGAAGGAAAATAGGGAGGGTCTTGGGAAAGTGTTTGATCTCTGCCTTTTATCAAAACAGGTATAAAGAATTAAGAGCAATATTATCCTTTTTGAAAATAAAGCCTCTTTATACAATACATGAAACAGTTCATGAGGATTTGACAATGAACTAATGAGAAAGTGGATAGTTTTATTTCTGGTGCTCTGAAACAGTTTAAATAGTTACAGGTGGTCAATTTGATTAATGAGGCAGATAATGAAAGCATAGTTGATGCACCTGTATGAAAGGGTTCAACAATAAAGAACAGACGGCATTTTGCTCAAGGACCTAGCTGTGTCTGCTCGCAGCTTGCCCCGGAGGTTCAGGTTATTCCTCTGCTCCGACTCCACTCATCCTTTGGGGACCCTAAGAATTGCTGAGGCTGGCCTCTGGCAAGTGGTGCCCAAACAGAGACCTGAAGGTAAGTATATAGAGGTTTTCGGGGTGGATAGGACTTCTCCTGAGGGTGCTGCAGACCCCCTAGATGGTGATTCTAGGAAAGGATATTATAGAAGAAAAAATGATATTCTCAATGATGATTATGTGCAGATGATAAATATTCCTGCCTGTTAGCCTAAAGCTAGTTATAAGATTTTGCAGAAATAATTATGATGTAAAGTATCTTTAGTACATACATTTTTAAAAAACATATGGGAACATACTTATTAAGTGGTAGTTTCATTATTATAGAAAAATATCTTTGAAATACCAAGAAATTTCAACGAAAGTACATAATATTGAACAGAAAGCATTTCAACTGAAACATAAAAGTTAAAATGCTTACTACTCTATTTTCTTCCACTGGAGACTCTAGCAATTAGACACCTATGTTGTTATTGGTAGTCCAGGGAACAACAGAAAATCTGTCCCTGCCTGACTGTGATTTCAAAGGCAACCTTTAAAATATACCATCAATGGGCTTCAAGGACTGAAACTGCAAACAATCTGTAATTTGTTTCCGAACTGTGAGGCCATCTGGTGGCCACTGAGATAGTTTCCAGTTTCTCACACCCTCCAACCTTGAAAATGAAGCTGCTGCACAGACCTGAGGACCTTTGGTATTTCCAGAACGAACTGTTCAGGAAGGAGTCCAAGATTCTACTACCAAGTCCAGATTCCATTGTGTGTGGGCTGATGATTTTGTAGAAGGTTTTCATGCTATGCATTCAGCTGACTTTACCTGTTCCCAGATAGGTTCATCAGGAATTATTTTGTTGCAGTGAAAAGTCTTAGGACAGAATGGTTCTGCTGGAAACTTATAACATGGGGTGCTATGAACAGAAGCAGTGCCAGACCGGAAGGACAGTACACAGAGAAAGACCTGTGTCTGGACCTTTGTAGTCTTAGTTCTTTGTGGATTAATAAACAATATGGTCAGTTCCCAGAAAACACATCAACCCCTGTGTGAATAAAGAGAAGTTAAGATGCGGAGGTTGATGAGTCTATTTTATAAGAATTTTCTTTACCTGGACAAAGCCTTAAGTATATATAAGAATGTACTAGAATTATGATGAGCAATGACAAGCAAATTTGATTAGCAAATAAATGCAAAAACTTGGGACATCCTTTTGATGATTTCCTCTTTCCATGTTGCAAATTCACAACTCATGCTTGACTCTGTCAGTAGACTTCATAAATGTATAAACTCTTTTCAATCATTCTTAAGTGTGTGTGAGAAATGTTATTTTTCTTTTCAGTTCTCAACTTCTTTTACTTTGCTGTTTTTTTTTCTCCTGCTCTGAACCAAAATGTAAAATGTCCTTATAGATTAGAGCAGCAAAATATAAAAAGCACACTTTGAGCGAAGTGTTTTTCTTTTCCTTCCTTCAAGTCACTAAAGCTTTCTTGGACTATCTTTCTGCTTTCTTGGACTATGCTGCTTGAATAACTGTATGAATTATGAAACAAATGCAGACCTGTTCTTTGGTGACTGAGTTTGTGCAGGGAGATAGATCAAAGGGACGGAAGAAAAAGACCAAAGAGAACTGGAATGCATAACGAGCGTGTGTGAAAAATGTATCACAGACTTCACAAGTTTGCACTGAAATATTAGCAGCTGATACTTGTGTAATCATTTCGATTCTAACGTGCTTTTATGTCTATTAGCTCAGGACCACCCTAAAGGAAGGGCTGGGTAGATATCGTTGTTTTGTTTTTGCAAAGAAATGCACGGGAGAGACTGAATGCTTAGGAGCAACCCTCCCTGTAAGCATGGGAACTGGTATTTGAACTTGGTTCTTCTGAATTCAAATCCTTTTCTGTCTTGCCACAAACTCCACCTGTTTTGCTTATTTTGCCAAGGTTTCTCATGTTCACTCCCGTTCAGTTAGCAGGATTCGAGACTGCCGATTTTGCATTCCTGGGCCTCCTCCAGCCCCACACCCTCCATCTGCATAGTGCAAATGCTTTCTTCATGGAAGAACTCCAGACAGGGAAATATTTTGGTACCAATCTGAGTTAAATATCAAAACCCTATTTGTAATTTCTGCCTAGGTTATGATACGCAAAGGATTCCAAAGGTTGACACATGTGAGTTCATTTGGCATCCCTTTTTGGAAGGGAAGATAGAATTACCCTGTCCCAAGTGAGGCCAGCTGCCAGGGCTTAAGCAGAGTTGATAGTCTGCAGGGAGAACTAGCAGAGAGCTCTGGATCTGATTTCAGTGGTCCCACCTCAAATGGGATTTTCTCCTTGGTTTGGAAAGAGTCAGCTGGTTTTAAAGTGAAATTAAACTGTGGACCCTGGGGGACAGCACAGGAAATCACAAATGACAGCTGCTCATCTCAATAGCAACATCTAGTCAAGAGGTCTCATTCAGGGATCCTGGTATGTGAGGAATGGGATCCCCTGGCGTCCAGTTTAGATCCTTTGGGGAAAGATGTTTTAGAACACAGCAGAGCCTGAGAGGGTTGGTTTTTTTCCCTAGCCTTGTGATCTTGAATCACGCACATGGCTTCTCTTGGCCTTGCTTTGCTAATCTGTAAACAGGAGAATAGCAATGACTTGCATTTCAGGTTTTTAATTCTTTTCAAGAGTGAGTGCACGTGTATAAAGCATATAAGCCATGAAATGTTCTGGAAATGCAGAATTTATTATAGTTGTCATTACTGACAGGTTTGAGTTTCCAGTAAGAGAACAGAATAAGGAAGCATAGGAAATAAAAGAGGGGTGCTGAAGAGAAGAAAAAGGAGTAGTAGTAGCACTATTTAAAAAAATTTAAAGTGTTTTTAAGCACCTGGAGCCATGCTAGGAGATATAAAAGTAAGGTTCAGAAATATCACTGTTAGTCCAAGGTTTTTGCATGAAATGGCTCAAAGCTGATGCAGAAAGGGAATTTCTGTAGCTTCCAAGGCATTGTAGAAAATGCCTTATCTCATTGAGCCTTTGTGTGAAGGATGTCCCAACCCATTTTAGAAAGGAGCAAGGGCTTGCTGCCCGGCACACAGAAGCCAATACTGTGGCACTGGGTTTTTGCAGAAAGAAAAAACTTCACTGAGTGACTGACTGGCAAGGATGCCAGGAACTACAAGCTCAAATCTGCCTCCCCAATCAGTTGGTAGTGGGAGAATTTATTGGAAGAGAGAAGGGAGAATTGCTTGTTGATTGGATGGCAAGCAGGGTGCATGTTTCTCTTGGGCGGGACAGTGTTCTGGGCAGGGGTGGGGGAGGAGTTCTGTTCTGGACAGGAGATTTTGAGCTTGTGGCATCATTGATGGGACAACCTGGCATCTGATCCTGTCCAGTCTTGAAAAGCCGGTTCTAAATCACAAGAATCGCGGATGAAAGGCCTGCAGGCTTTTCCAGGAAGACAACTTAGGTGAAAGAATTTGTCTGCCTGTGTCCAGGGCTTGGTCAACTTCTGTAAGATTCAAAGGCATTATGGAACTTGCTCAGAGCCACGTGGTCAGTAAATGACCGAGCTAGAGCTTACCTGCTTCCAAAGAACTTCTGTACATGTGGACAACTGAGTCCGAGCATCAGGTGTAAGTTAGGTAACTCACAGGACATGTTTTCAAAGGGTCAAGGCTGAGAAAGAACGGCAGCCCTGGCAGGTGGAGTCCAACTCTACCCTGCGTGCTCGAGAATCTTTCCACTTCAGCACGCAGGGGCCTGGGTCCCAGAAACTGCCCTCCCTGCTTTCCCTGCTGGGATAGTTGGTCACCCTACAGCTGAGAGCTGTTTGGTCATACTGTTCCCTTGATAAAGGTAAGCAGAACATTAACATCAATTGAGGACTGTCAAGAATGCTAGAACAAGACAAAATCAAGACAACTCCACAATTATGCCTGAACAGAGATTAAAAGAAACTGTACAACCATGAAAATGACTAAACACCCCCCTCTTCTGGCCAATGGGAGAGACTACTGCTTCTTCTCAGTGACAGTTCTAGTCTGGCTTTTCCCCTCCTGCCTGCTAAATATATATATAAGTGAAGGTAGTCATTAAACTGTCTTATTTTCTGGCAGCTTCAATCCAGCACAGACCCCCACTGCCTTGAGCCCTCCCCCCAAATCAGCTAACACAGTTCAACTCCTATAGCAAAGCTCTTCCTAACCCCTTCTCTCTGAGATTCTTGGTTCTTCAAGGTGTGAAAAGTCCTCACAACAGAGAGCAAATCCAACTCTGTTTAAGGGCACTGGTGGCACTTGTACAGGGGAGTGTGTGAAGAGGGGCTGTATCTACCTTGTGATGCTGTGATTATCTACATCTGGGCCATATCTCTAGCTGGACCAGATGCTGCTTCAATGTAGAATTGTTTGCTAGTAAGTAGCATTTACTGAGAATTCGCACCTGCCAGGCACTGTAGGAGGCTCTCGCCGCTGAGCCATGACATTGACCCATGTAATGCTCACTGTACTAATGGAGCCCTGCAATTTTCATTTCACAAAGAAAGAAGAGGAGGTGAATGAATCTATGGAAATTGCTCGGAGTTAGAAAGTGGCAGAGCCAGGATTCAAAAACACTGACTATGACTCTGGAGACCTGTGGGCACACACCAAACATCTAATGTTTTGGGAATACATCAACAAGCAACTTGACTTCGAAAGAGTCAGAGAAGGTTTTGGACTGTTGATAAGGCTAAGGCCTCTTACTGTGGGTCAGATATTATTTTGAATATTAGCTCACTTGACCCTCACAGCAATGCCACTCAGCACTACTAGGAATCTCATTTTATAGATAAGAGAAGTCTAAATTGGTATAGATTTATAGAGAGCTTATAATGAATAACATAGTCTCACACTTTTTCTTCGTTCACTACAGCTCTACAAAGTACCACATTTTGCAATATATAAAATGTCTTCAATTATAATATGTACTGTTATTTTATGTGCCACATGAAGAAAAGAGCTTTCAATTACATTTATAAGAAGTTCTTGAATTGGACCCAGTTTTTTTTTTTTTTTTTGAGAGGACAGTGAGAGACTCTCTCTCTCTCTCTCTCTCTTTAATGGAGTTTTTCACATGGCTTTCATTGCTCTAACACTCAGTTTGTGTATGTGGGTGCTGGGATTTGAACCATGTACTCGTGCATGCCAGGCAACTGCTGTAACTGATGAGCCACCACTCCAGTCCCTTGGACCCAGTTTTCATGTACTAGACTCACCAAACTGAGGCAACACATAATCTAGGGAAACCAAAAATATGGAGGGGGGGAGTGAGGGAAGAGGAGGGAGAGGCCTTATGATAGGGAAGGATCTAAGGGGGTAATCAATGTATCTTACTCCTTTTTCACCTAGGAAGCCTAATAATACTTATGCAATCATTTAATTCTGGAAAATGCACAATCATACACACACATATATAAAGACATTTATATCTGTTATACAGAGGAAATATAGAAGACTCAAGAGACTGGTGGGTGCCTAATGTGAGGGTCATTTTGGATTAGGATCAAAGGCATATCATATTGTTACTATATATGCATTTATGATTATACAACAACAGAACTCATCAAAAAATGGTAAAAAAAAAAGAGGAAAAATGCATTATAGAATTGATGAAACAGAATAGGTATTTTCCCCCACTGAATACAGGCAGAACCTGGGGCTCAGAAATGAATACTGTTCTAAGGGCCACAAAAGTAGCAAAAGAAGGACTTCAATCCAGGTCCATAAGACATATTCTTTCTTCAGTGTTATAAATTTTGGAGGGCTTTTGGTGTGAGTCTCTTTGATGCCCTGAGATGGAAGACTGGGCATAGGGATACTTTCATTCTGTTTAAATCATATCTTGTGGATGGTCCAATACCTTAAGTACAGGGTGAGTTTTTATTTTTTTAAAAGTCCCTGCCAGCTTGTGAGAACCCTCACCTCATTCCAATCCCTAATCACAACATGTAACCCAAGCAGGGTTCCTTTCCTTGTGTTTTCAAGCTGCCCTACTTTGCCAAGAACATCTTAATTTTGCAAACTGTAAGCTTCTTAAATATCCTTTTGGCATGTTAGAAAAACTCTGAGATGGGTTAAACTTAAAGTTTATTTGACCAAGAAAAAGTTTCTAGAATTGAGAAGCATTCCAGATCTCAGCTGACTTAGAATGCCCCATCCCACCACATGTGCAGATTGTACGCAGCCCAGAGAAATGGAAGAAACGCACAGAAACAACCTGGCTAGCTGCAGTCAGCATTTGCCTTATAAAACCGTGGCCTGATCTGTTGACGGCCTGTGATTGGCTGCAGCTTAACTGTTGTGATTGGCTGAGACCCGGTTGCTTGGTTACATTGGTATAACCTTAGGTTTGGTTATAATTTGCTTGCACATCAAGTTAGGTTGCAGTTCGTTATATATGGAGGCTTCTTTGGTCCAAAATTTATCACCCAAGTACAGAAACAGACCTAGGCCAAACTTAGTAATTTAACAGTGTATGTGTGCTATTATCAGTCTTGACATTTGGTCCACCAAACTTCGGTAGTACCTCCTTGCTTTTGCAGAGTGACAAGAAGACCCTAAGAACAACTCAGCTATAAGTCTATATCATCTCAAAGCCACTTAATTTTTTTTAACTTATAAAAATATTAATCCTTTTCTCCTAGCTACTTTTTTTTTTTTTTTTTTTGGAGAGAGAAGGACAGTGAGAGAGACAATCAATTTTTATTGAATTTTTCACATGACTTGCTCAAAAACTTAGCTGCATACGTGGGTGCTGGGTTTGAACCTATGTACTTGTGCATACCAGGTAAGTACCATAACCACTGAGCCACCACTCCAGCCCCTCCTAGCTACTTTTTAAATTAAAGAGAGGCTGCTTCCAGTTTAACTAGAAGTCCACAGACATCTGTCAATTGTGTTTTGCTGGAGTTTTCTCATGAGATCTGAAGCAGAGGTGGCAGTAAGGGATGGCTGTGTGCAGGCCAACTTGCCTTCCCAGGGCCAGGGCATGTGCGGGCAGAGGGAGGCAGGGGAGACATTCCCTACTGTTAATCACAAGAGGTGAGGCTAAGAGAATCTGGATGGTTTTCAAATGTTCCTCTGGACGGAATGAGAGATGGAATACATGCATCAGAAAGAAAAAAGAGCAAAGAGATCAGCTAGTTATAGGGTGGCAGACTATGAAAACAGGAAAATTAGATAAGAAAGGATGAAACTACAATGAATTGCAAGAGAGACCTAAAGAAAAGGGAGGAGAAATAAAGAGGAGCACAGTTGTCCCTCATTATGTTTGGGGGACTGGTTTCATGATACCCAAATCCATGGGTGTTCAAGTCCCTTATAGGAGATGATGTAGTATTTGCACATAATCTATGCACTTCCTCTTGTGTACTTGAAATCATCTCTAGTTCACTTTTTTTTTTTTTTTGAGAGAAGCAATCTTTATGTAGCTTTTCATATGACTTTTATTCCTCAGACACTTTGTCATGTACGTGATGCTGGGGTTTGAACTTGCGTCCTCGTGCCTGCCAGGCGAGCACTGTAACTGCTGAGCCACCATTCCAGCCCAACTTTTTTTTTTTTTTTTTTTTTTTTTTTTTTGGTTTTTAAAGAGAAAGGGACAGTGAGAGAGAATGAGAGAATTAATTTTATTTAGTTTTTCATGTGGCTTTCGTTGCTCTGATACTCTATTGTATATGTGATGCTGGGGTTGGAACCTGCATCCCTGCGCATGCCAGGCAAGTGCTGTAATCACTGAGCAACCTCTCTAGCCTCTCTAGTTTACTTTTAATACCTACTACAATGTAACTGGTATGTAATTTGTTGTTACATTGTTATTGTTTAGGGAATAGTGCCAAGAAAATAAAGTCTGTACATGTTCAGTACAGATGAAATTTTTTTGGACATTTTGATGTGAAACCTATGGATATGGAGGGCTAACTTTACTTGAAAAGGGAGGATAGTAAGCAAGATAAGCAATAATATAAGGAAATAATATACTCTTGTATAGGCTTTTAATGAGAACCACAGAATTTTACTGTAAAAATTGGAAGGTGGGGGGCTGGAGTGGTGGCTTGGTGGTTACCAGGCTTGCCCAGTATGGGCAAGTACATGAGTTCAAACCCCAGCACCACGTACACAACGAAGTCTCAGAACAATGAAAAACTAAATAAAAATTGTTTCTCCTCTCTGTCTTTCTCACTCTCTGTACCTCTCTCTTTAAAAAGAAAAATCAGAAGCGGGTGTTCAGCACCAAATGTGAGTTCAGGAGCAGATATTCAAAAAGGAGTCAGACCTAATAGTGGCTGAGCGAAACCTTTTTATTATTGGGATCGGATGGTGGCTCTCCAATGGTGGCTCTCCAGCCAGGTTCTCCAGCTGGCCAGAGCGAGGGTGGGAAGGGGAAGTAGCGTGTGGCCCTGCTGGGTGGCGACTTTATAGTCTGGGGTGGGCAGGGCTATGTCCCTCAGGGATTGGCTGACTATCCATCATCAGGTGGTTGTGAGAGGCCATTGGGGTTTATCTGCCAGCTTCTGATTGGTTGTTCCTTCACTAGGGCTGCCTGATGCCCCGCCCCCACATGGCCTCCTGAGGGCGTGGGCAGCCTGATGCTCCGCCCCCACCCAGCCTCCTGAGGGCGTGGGCTGCCTGATGCCACACCCCCACCCAGCCTCCTGAGGGCGTGGGCAGCCTGATGCCACGCCCCCACCCAGCCGACTGAAACCAACCTAACATTTACCAAGTGAAAATTAAAATACACCCTCTTCTAGGGGGTGATTCCAATACAGTAAGTTAGTTGCTGCTTGGATACAATTTGCACAGTAATTACAAGGTCTGACCATACTGTTCTCAATGCTGAATCATTAATCACCATTTCCAATGATGTTGAAACGGTAATGAGAAAGCACATACCAATACTTTCCAGGTCAATTTCAAGCTCCATTGTGAGAGGCAGGGAGAGAAATCGATGGCATATTATTTTCCCGATTCTGTGTCGACATTTCAAATGCACAGCATGACAATATAAAGACAGTGCCCTTTTAAAGGTCAATACTGATTTTCATTACAGTCCCCGATTTATCATTCAGCCCAGATCTAGGCCGGGATGTAACATAAGAGTTTGCTCTACACAAGGGAAAAGCAAAACAGAAGAAAAAAAAATCACGTAGCAGCTTTACACGACTTTCTTTTTCTTTACTTTTCCCCCTTTTGAACTCAGAAGACAGGCACCTCTGAAAAGACCAAATCTTCAAATATTTTGGGTTTTTTTTCTCGTTTTGTCCAGTGATATAATTTTCCTTAACCTCTGTGTGGAAGCTCTGCTCCCAGTAGCTTGAGAGTTCTGGGGAAAATGCCTTTCAGAGTTTCTCCTTTTTGAAGAAACAGTCTTGAAGAATGTTAGGAGTTTCTTTCTTGTTCTTCTGTCTTTCCCTGTCTTGCTTTGCTAGTCAGGGAGTACTGCTTCTGAAGAATTCCCCACGATCTGTAGCCATCCAGGAAAAAAACAACTTCCACAGAGGGACCCTGCTTATTGCCATCCTGTGTGGCATCTGTGGACAAAGGCAAGATGCTTATCCCCTCACTGCCTGCGGGAGGCAGAGCACTGCCTCCTCTTAGCCTGGGTGAAGAAGCTGTGCATTTGGGTCCTAAGCCCTCCTGCCCTTGATCTCAGGGATGAATCGGCCACAGTATGCCATACTTTTTTTTAATGCCATAGTTTTTATTATTTTTATTATTTTTTAATACTATAGTTTTTTTTTTTAAAAGAGAGGAACAGTGAGAGAAAAAGAGAAACAATTTTTCTTTAGTTTTTCATGTGACTTTTGTTGCTCTGAGACATCATTGTGTACATGGTGCTGAGGTTTGAACTCGAGTCCTCGCACATGCCGGGCAAGTGCCATGACTGCCGAGCCACTGCTCCAGTCTCAATGCCATAGTTTTTAAAGTGAAGCTTTTTCACTGTTATGGTTTGAATGTGAGGTGTCCCCCAAAATTTCATGTGTGACAATGCAGAAGGGTGGAGGTGGGATGATTGGGTTATGAGAACCTTAACCCTATGATTTAATCCCTTGATCAGGATTAACTGGCAAATGAAGGTAGGTAGGGTGTAGCTGGAGAAGAGCGTGCCTTTGGGGTATATGTTCTCTATCTGGTGTGGAGTTTCTCTCTCTCCTTCCTGGAGCCATGCCTTGACCTGCTTCCCTCAGCCACACTCTTACACCATGATGTTCAGCCTCACCTGGAGCCCCAAGGAATGGAGCTGGCCTGCCATGGACCAAAACCTCTGAAACCATGAGCCCCAAGGAATGGAGCTGGCCTGTCATGGACCAAAACCTCTGAAACCATGAGCCCCAAGGAATGGAGCTGGCCTGCCATGGACCAAGACCTCTGAAACCATGAGCCCCCAAATAAACCTTTCCTCCTAAAATAGTTCTTGTCAGGTCTTTTAGTCACAGCAACGAAAAAGCTGACTAAAATATTCACCCTCAAGTAGAGATTTTCAGAGGTTAGGAGTTGATTTATATGATTCTGAGATTTGGTGCCTTGGGGTCATTTGCTAAATTCTTCAATTTAAGCTTGATTGTTATTAAGGATTAATTTTGATTCTTTAACTACTATCTCCTTTGTTTCAGTTCCCAACTTGCTCAGAAAGGGTGCCATTTATTAGACTCTTTGCAGGTCCCCAAAGGCTGAATTTTGCTGGGCATGGTGGTATACACCTGTAATCCCAGCGATTTGGGAGGCTGAGGCAGGAGGGTTGCAAGTTAGAGGCCAGCCTCACCAATTTAAGATCTTAAGTTAATAAGAACCTGTCTCAAAATAAAACATAAAAAGGGTTGGGGATGTGACTCAGTGGTTAAACGCCTCTGGGTTCACTTCCTGGTACCAAAAAAAAAAAAGTCTGAGTTTCCTTGATCATCTTGGAAATGTAATACAAGTAGCTGATGGAACACAGATTCTGTAAAACAGATTATTCCACAGTTGCTAGCTTCACTCATTTCCTAAACAAATATCTTTGAACACCTACTGTCCAGCAGGAGCTATGGCATTGAGCAAGACAGACAATTCCTGCCATCAAGAACTCCTAATGGAGAAAAAAATGGAAGCAAGAGGAAACTGTCCCAAATTGTGATTATTTCTATGATGGAAGTAAATAAAGGGCAACAAAGAATAAGAGAGGCACAGGGTTCTAGAGAAGGAAAGGGTTTGGCTAAAGGAGGATCTTAGCCTTGCACATTCTGCCATTAAATAAAATTGCTGATGATGCTTGAATAGAGTTAGTAAACAGCGATTCCTTGCTATGTGGAATTACAATGTTTAGTCTTCCTGTAATTTGCACAGTCATACTAAACTTATGACCAATTGCCATGCACATTGCATACATACATGGACTCAGTCAATGCAGATTCAGTGCCAGGAAATTTGCTAGGGGCTAAGAATGTGGGGATGGGACTGGAGTGGTGGCTCAGTGATTACAGACTTTGCCTAGCATGCACAAGAATGTGGGTTTCAACCCCAGCACCATGTACACAACAAAGTGTCAGAACAAGGAAAAGTCACATGAAAAACTAAAAATCGATTCCCTCTCTCTCTCTCTCACTGTCCCTCTCTTTCTTAAAAAAAATAAGACTATGGGTATGAATAAGACATTCTTGCAGTGTAAGGAACAAGCTATCTATTTGGGAATGAGTGATGTAAGCAAATAATTATACTCTGGTGAGATAAGCTATGAGATCATGGAAACAGAGCAGAGAGTGATCAACCAGAGATACAGAAGTTGGGGAATTTGGGGCAGAGGTCCCTGAAGCAATGAGAAGTGCAGCTGGTTTTCTGTGGAACCGGAGAGAAGTGTGATAAGGACAGAGTGTACTAAGATTCTGGAAAAACTAGAATATTCACCCTCCTCTAGAAATATAGGCTCAGTAACCTTAATTTTGCTTTGAAACTCCCTTGAACTTAAGCTTATTTAGTAAAGGCAAACAAACCAAACCTCAGAAACATTAAGTGTCTTGTCCAGGTTACCTGGTTGGAAAGACAGTTGTCAGGTTAGAAAGACCCTGAACATAACATGGATTTAATTGGTATTGATTTTATTGTTATTCATTTATGGATAAAGCACACTTCCCTGTTTTATGCAAAATTTCTGCTGAACCCCTAGGAAAGTACATAACCCCCCAGAATTTGCTGGTGGCTGTGAATCTATCCATGCCTCCTAATGAAATTTTAATTTTTAAAAAGTTTTAAACTTTCAAGGGGGTGCTGGAGCTGTGGCACAGCGGTTATGGCACTTGCCTGGCATGCACGAGTATGCAGGTTCAAACCCCAGCACCATGTACACAGCGAGGTCTCAGAGCAATGAAAGCCACGTGAAATACTAAAATAAAATTGATTCTCTCTTTCTCTCTCTTTCACCATCCCTCTCTCTTTAAAACAAAATAACTTTCAAGGGAAGCAATACATTTCATTTTCAGTTAAGACAGGAGAAAGTTTAGGAATGAAAATGAGAAAAACAAGGAACAAAGTCAGTATATTATTTTGTTTGGTCTGAGTACAGTTTCTTGCTTAAGCTTTTGTTGAGTAGAGTAAAAAGACATTTTCTAAAATATCTTGAAGTTTTTAGTGCACTGGTCTTGGTGTGTATTTAAGAGGATAATTAACGAAAAGGAGGAGTTTAAAAGTGACTTGTGCACTATCTCCACTAATTATTTTTAATAAGGAGTGATTCTTGGTGAGGAACACAGCTTCTTCCCGTCGGCACGTCCAAAGCAGAAGTTCTGTGTGGTGATGCATATCAAAGCCTGGCTTGAACCTTCCTTAGCAGGTCTGGTGGTTTGATGTGAGTTCAAAGGAAACTTCTAATCCTGATGACTTTTAAATTTCTTTCTGCAAAATCAATTAAATGGGAAAAGCTCATACAAGCCTGTCTACATTTCCGTATGTGAATGATATAACCAAGCTGTTTCTCTCCAAAGTATTCTTTGGAAATGCATGTTTTTCTTGCATGTAGCATCCATTTATATGATGTTCCAAATATGATTCAGTCTTGAAAGGATGGATCAAGAGCATGGGGGCTGCTGTTGGGATGGCTCAGCTCACCATGTCTGTGCCTGTTTCCAGCAGGGCACTATGGGATGTTGAATGCATGAATTCTCTTTTTTTTTCTTCAAAGAGAGAGGAACAGTGAGAGAAAGAGAGAGAGAAGGAGAATCAATTTTATTTAGTTTTCCACATGGCTTTCTTTGCTCCGAGACTTCGTTGTGCACATGGTGCTGGGATTTGAACTCGTGTACTAGCTCATGCCAGGCAAGCGCCATAACTGCTGAGCCACTGCTCCAGCCCCGAATTCTGTGTCTTAATTTATTCTTTGCACTGAAACGTTCTGAAGTACACTTGTAAGCATGTCATCCCCTCTCCTCCACCCAAATAAAGAAAATACATCCTTCACTTGACCTATAGGTACTACAGGGTCTGGCTCCTTGGTCCTTTCCAGGCCCACCTGCTACCACTGTCCCTCTTTTGTTTCTTCCACTCTTCTTACCACAAGATCTTTGTAAGACTTTTCCATTCCTCAGAGAACTTGCTTTCCTACCCTCCTTGCATTGTGTAGACCTCTGTTCTCATTGCTGCTGTAGATAAGTCTTCCCTGATGTTCCCGTACAGCTCAAATCTTCTATCACATGCCCCCATCTCACTGCACACCCCCTTTGTGGTGCCTTAACTATTGTTGTAGTTTTGTATTTATTTGATTGAGCAGTTAATTAGCATGTGTCTCCTGCAATAGATTGTAATCTCCCTGAGAGCTGAGAGTCTCTTCTTGCTCATTCTCACATCTCCAGTGTCAAACACAGATGTGCTGCAGGGGTTCAGTAGAGTTCTTTTGCCTGAATGTGTAAGTGAATAACATAGTCAATAGGTTTCAGGAAAAGTTGGATAGAAGCAGGGTGGCATAGTGGAAAGAGCAGTGGCCTGGTGTCAAGAGTCCAGCACTCTATGCTTATTAAATCAGTGAGTTGATTAATGATTTTATAAGTACAGTGAACAATCATGCTGGTGAGAAGACTAAGATACCATCTTTAAAAATTATTTTTATTAAGGAGTTGAGTTGTTGCACTATCATAAATGCAAATAAAGTAACAATACGATATGCATTTGTTCCTAAACCAGAATTACCCCCACATCGCCTACACCCCAGTCTCTTGATTCTTCAATATTTTGCCCCTACAAGTGATATAAATGTTTAGATTGTAAATTTTCCAGAACAAAATGATTGCATAAGTATTATTTGGGTTCTCAGGGGGATAAAGAGCATGTTACATTGTTGATTATCTCTCTAGATCCCTCCTTATCCTCCCTTCCTCTCACCCCCTACATATCTATGTGTTGCTTGCCTTTGCTGGGTCTAATGCATGAGTTTGACAACTTTTCACCCAACCCTGAGTTTAGCTCCAGCCTCCACAAATGAGGGAAAACATTCTACCCTTGAGTCTCTGGGTTTGGCTAACTTCACTCAGCATGATTTCTTCCATTGCCACAGGATGCCATTTTGATCTTGAGGGTTTCAGTCCTTAAGGGCATGATTTGGTAGGTACCATGATGGAATGGAAGCATAAAAGTCCTCGTGTGTGTGTGTGTGTGTGTGTGTGTGTGTGTATGTGTATGTGTACGTGTGTGTGCATAAACAGAAGCATTAACATTGGCTTGAAGAGTTTGGTCAGGCACCTAGAGGGGCTCTTTTCACTTGGGTCTTGAAGGACAATAGCAGTCTGCTTTCTGACTCTGGGAAAATCATTCACCTTTACTCATTCAACAAATAATTTTGACAACCAGCTGACAGGGACTGTCATTTCGTTTCCCCAGGACTCAGTTTTCGGTGTCAGTGTGGAGATGATGTGATTTCCCCTGCTTACCTCACAGGGTTCGTGGCGGTTTGGTGCATTGGAACCCTTTGTCATCCCATCCAGCCTCACAAGCTAGAAAGTAGTGCACAGCATTTTCCTGACTCCCTTGCAGCTAGCGTTACAAATGCCATTCAGGTTCCCCAGTGAGATCCGATCCGACAGCTCATGATAAAGAGCTAGGTATGTGGGCTAGGGCAGTGGTGGTTACAGTGCTTGCCTGGCATGCACAAGCATGAGGGTTCAAACCCCAGCACCACGGACACAACAAAGTGTCAGAGCAACGCAGGCCACATGAAAAACTAAATAAAGTTGATTTTTTTCTCTCTTTCTCTCACCGTCCCTCTTTCTTAAAAAAAAAAAAAGCTGGCTGTAGGAGGAAGCCATCTTCTGCTGCATTGACTGCGGGTGCTGGTGTCACAGAGATCTCCCTGCTCAGTGGCCGTGTTCCAGTGCTTACTGTCTGTTTGGAGGGTGCTGGTGGGCAGTGGCTGCACTGATGACCTCCCTGTCCTTGTTCTGCTGCCTTAGTGATGTGTTCTTGTACTCCGCCGTCTTGGCAGTGGCCTCCCCACATCCACTGTAACTCAAGTGTCCTCATTTGTGGAGGCTCAGTCTAGAGCCCACTCTTCCAGCCTTTGAACAATCTTGTATGGGTTGATTGCCATGGATTAAATCTCTTTGGGTTAAAATAACTAGAGTTGTGGCTTCTGTTTCCTTCCACTGAAGCCTGACTCTTTAAAGCCTAGTTTACCTTTTGCAGGTAAATGGATGGAAATGGGAAAAATCATGCTGAGTGAAATAAGCCAATCCCAGAGGCTTAAGGGTTGGATGTTTTCTCTCATATGTGGAAGCTAGGGTAAAACCTAAGATAGTGTGAAAGTTAGTCAAGTTTATTTAATAGACACACCAAATCTGAAGTAACCCATAAGCTGAGGGGACTTAGAGCTATGAAGAGGGTGGGTAGGAGAGGGAAGGAAAAAGTACTGTATAGTTGACTCCCATGGGAGCCCCAGGGAGGTGTATAAGTATACCCAGGCAGGCGTATAAATCTAGTAATTTCAATGTTTAAATTATATGTATATGGTCATTTATATCTGCAACTTGGGGGAACTACAGAGGAGTTATGAGATCAGGGAGTGGGGGAAAGAAAGGAGTCCTGGACAAGGATTGGGTTTAAGCAACTCTGTCAGTATGTATGCATGTATGAGTGTGAACCAACGAATCCCTTCATTATGTAAGACAATGCTGAACCAATTAAAAAAATTAAAAAAAGGCTAATGCGCTATAACAACAAGACAGTCAGTATAGGAGTTTTCATTCATTGGTTTATTCTATAAATAATTTCTGGGCTTCTGCTGTGACCAGACACTGAGCTGGGCACTTGAGGATACAATAGCATATAAGAGAATACACAGGAAAAGAAAAAAAGAAGGGGAAGACATTTAAGGCAATCACATATGATGATAAATGTTACAAAGGAAATAGAAAAGAGTTGAGGCAGAGGATAACTGAGGTAATGGGAGGAGAACTTAGAGCAGTTGGCAATGACGTCTCTGAAGAGGTGACAGTTGAAGAAGCGGTCGTGTGAAGTGTGTGCGTCCACATGTGGTGTGGCAAGAGCATTCTGGCAGAGGAACAGCATAGGCAGAGGCTCAAGGCTGTATCGTATGGATGTGGTATTGCTGAATTGAAGAGGAAAACTTCCTAAGTGGCTGGGTGAGCTCAAGGTGACATCATGAAGCCGGTGATTTGTTGCTAGCATCTCTCGTTGGCTCTGCAGGCTCATTCTTTTATCCAAACAGCTCCTTGCGCAACACTTCTGAAAACTTCTCCTGCCCATTCAATCAACTCATTCATTTAACGAATATTTAGCCCTTGTAATGTCTCAGGGCAGTGATGACACTGAGGATAGACATGAACATAAACGAGACGTGGCATCTGCCTTTGAAGAGCTCGCAGGGTATTGTATTGGGGGTGGGAAGTACTGAGGACTGAATTAGAAAAAGCTGTACTTCATGCTTTTATAATTATGTCATGGTATATTCTAGTGTCATGTACATCTAAAAAACAGAACAGAACAAAACAAACATAGGCTCCATCTGGACCTCCCACTTTCCAGGCATTAAAAACTTTACTTCCATTCTATCCTCATCAGAATAAATAATACAGTGGCCCTCACCTTCAGAGCTCAGCTGAGCAGCTAACAGGGTTCTTGGGAATATGCTCATGGTTTAATTGTGCTCTGTAGCCTCTTAGCATGTGACAGTTGTTCAAAGAACATGGCATGCAGGAGGGCTTCACCGCAGTCCAAGGTCTAATCCTCAGCTTTGCAAACCTGGTTGATCAAGGGCACCCTGAGTGCCCATTCATTTTTCTGGGATGGGCACTCGTGAATGGAGTCCACCGAGAGTAATGAATGAAACCAGAAAAACATCTTAATCTCCAGCAAGAATTATAAATGTTGAGGGAAATGGCCACTTGACTCTGAGCATATCCGGACCCAGACTTCTTTCCCTGAAGGCATGTTACCTGGGGAGGCAGATCAGAGTTTGCTTGGTAAATATGGAATCAGTACTTGGGTGGTGGGTATCTGATGGCATGGATTCTGCTTTGTGCTCTTCCCCATCAAAGTAGCACCCGCTATACAGCTCCCTATATATAGTGTCTACATTTGGTTCCGTGGCTCTCCTTTTCCATACTCCTGTGCTGGTTGAATCCCTTCTGATGAATAGCTTTTTCGATGTGTCAACAGAGGGATGGAAAATCTATGCTATCCCTGCCATCATTCCCCCTGCCATGTGCATGGCAGACATGACTAATTGATCACGACTCTCTGGTTGGGCTCAAAAGAGGCTTCAAAAATCCTCTGCACAGCACGCCTGGGAACCAGTCATGTGACTGGAATGGACATCTATATGCAAATGATCTCTCTCCCTGGATCATAAATTAAATTTTGTTAGAGTTCATCCTAGCTTGCTATGACTGGCATTCTGGTGCTGTGTCTCATTCTCAGAGGGCTGACTTGAATTCTTGTTGGGTTTGTGTTTCATGATTGCGCTTCATGATATATTTATAGTTTTATTAAGACACAGTGTCTTCATTCATTCATCCTGTAAATATACACTGGGAACTATTCAGTGCTGGGGTCTGGGTCTTACTGATGAGCCCTACTTACAGGAGGCTTAGAATTGAGCCATCTAAACCTAGCAATGGGCAGAACTTGAAGTAGATCCTGTGCAGTCAGTGCCGGAGTCCAGAGTTTCCCAGAGGTACCTGTCTTCCTGCAGAGCACAGACTGAACTTTGGGACAATGCCACCCAAACAAGTTATGGCTCAGTTTCTTTCAGTTTACCAATTTCATTTCTCCTTTGGTTCATGTTCAAAGCCCATACTTATTTACAAAACCATGTAGTGGTGCCTGAGCTTGGTTCTTGAATCATAGGGCTTTTAAAATGTTTTTATTGGTACAGTATAGTACATTTTATTGGTACATAATATTGGGATTCATTTTGACCTAATCAGGCATGCATGGAATATAATTTATTCCACTCCAATTCCCAGTCCTCCCACTCCCCTTCTTGTATTCTACTGGTTTTCCTTTTGCTCATTTATAGTCTTTTTAAATTGGTTCTTTATATATTCACTGTGGTATGTTCCCGTATGTAGAGATCACAATTTGTTCAATTTCATGCTGTGGTTTCTCCTTCTTTCTATCCCCTTCCACTCACCTTTCCCCCCTTGTTTTGGTCTATCTTCCACATATGAGAGAAAGCACTTGACCTTTGACTTTGAGAGTATGGCTTATTTCAGTTAGCACGACTGTCTCCAGTTCCATCCATTTATCAGCAAATGCCACAATTTCATTCTTCTTTACGGCTCAGTAAAACACCATTGCAAACACAGGGCTTTTAACCAAGGGACAGCCTGGTCTCCCCGTGCCTTTCAAAAGCAATCGTGGAAGCAAAAGTGTTTAAAGTGTCTCTCAATACCCAGCAGTGACTGTTAGAATGTAATAAGGAGAGGAAGAAATGATTCCATTCCAGAAGTAAATAAGTTGTAGGACCAGCCAAAAGGAGCCTATCAGGAGGAAGCAAGTCACCTAAAGGGAAGGAACCGGGACTGCTGGAAGGGGAGGGTTGAGAAGCAGGGAAGCGGGTGCTGCTAAGACTCTGCCTGTTGTCCCTGTGGATGAGATACACAGGTTAAGGCTAATGGGTCAGGGAAGTACTACCCAGGGAGTGTCACCTGCTGCTTGCTTGGAGCTCCCACTGTGCAACTTCTGCTTCCAGAGCTGAGCCCTAATTCTCGAGAGAGGCCTCAGGCTTCCCATGTCTTGTGTTCACCCTGCAATGGGAGGCTTGGGCTCAGATGCTTGCAGCCTGTCTACCAGTTTTCTTCCCTTCACTTCCTCCTAGAAAAATATATTCTTGCAAATGGTGGGCCTATTTTAATGTCAAGGAAGAAAGTAAAGCAGGAGATAGGAGGAAAAGGAAAGGCAGAAAGAAGCGTTGCAACAGACTGCTCAGATGAGGCAAAACTCTGTCTTTGCCATTTACTAGCTTTGAGTTGCTGGGAAAGCTGTTTAACTTCTCCAAGCCTCAGTTTCTTCCTCTACCAAATTGAGATAATTATTGTATTGACTGCAAGGGATTGCAAATGAGGCATGATACATAAGTCATTGATGCACTGCCTGGGAGGTAGTTAGGAACTCAAAAACAGTGTCTGGCAGAGTGTGGTGGTGCATGCCTGCAATTCCAGCAGCTCAAGAGGCCAAGGCAGGAGGATCACAAGCTCAAATTCAGCCTCAGCAAGCTAGCGAGGTCTTAAGCAATTTAGCGAGACCCTGTCTCAAAAAATAAAAAGGGCGGAGGATGTGGTTTGGTGGTTAAGTGCCCTTGAGTTCAATCCTTGGTATGAGAGGGAGAGGGAGAGAGAAAGAGGGAGAGAGAGAGAGAGAGAGACAGAGATGTCTGTGCCAATCATTATGCTTACACTGATGCTGTAGCAGACAGTGGTGAAGCTGCAACTCTCTCTTGAGGCTTTCAGTTTTGCTATCTATGTGTCACTTACTAGACAACCTACAGGATCCCTTCTTGTACTGCCTTTTTATTTTTTATTTTTTGGTACCAGGGAGTGAACCCAGGGACACTTAACCACTGAGCCACATCCCCAGTCCTTTTTATTTTTTTAAATTTTGGAAACAGGGCCTTGCTAAGTTGCTGAGGCTGGTCTCAAACTTGCAATCCTCCTGCCTCAGCCTCCTGAGCTGCTGGGGTTACAGGAGAGCACCACTGTGCCTGGCTTTGTACTGCCCTTCTGAGAGTCTATGCTTTCATGATTAAGAGAATAGAGAAATAGAGTCATGCGTCACATAATCACTTTTTGGTCAAGAATGGACTGCATTTATAATGGTGGTCCCATAGGGTTACGTTGCCCAGTGACATCACAACCATCTTAATTTGTATAAGTACACTTTGTGATGTTTGTACAATGACAAAATCACCTAGTTGGATATTTCTCAGAGTATTTTCCTGTAATGAAGTGTTGCGAAAATGTCGTGGGTTTAATATACTTTTGTGTAGCTCATCAGGTTTGCAAGTCACTGTTATCTAAGTTTTCATGAGAACCTTGTGTCGATTCAGTGATTAGGGGTGATTATCCCAACTTACAGAAAAGGAAACTGAGGGGTGAGCAACTACTTAAGGTCATGAGGTTAGAAAGTGGCAGGATAGGATTCATCCTTCCAGCACTGCCTAGGACTGCACTTAGGATACCCTGAGCTGGCATGCCCAGTTGCACCTCTGTTTCTGCTGATGCCCTTTTCTCTGCCTGGAACCTTCTCTTCTGTCAAAACATCTTCCAGATTCTCTCAGTCCCTTTTTGTGCTAGAACATGTGCTCTCTCAGCCCTTATTCCCACATGATGGTCTCTTTGCTCCCCTGGGGAGCTCTTTGAGAGAGAACCTGGGTTTCATTTATCTTTGTCATATAGTAGGTTTTCATCAGACACATAGTAGGTTTTTAATAGATTTTCTTTCTTTTTTTTTTTTTTAAAGAGAGAGGGACAGTGAGAGAGACAGAGAAAGAGAGAAACAACTTTATTAGTTTTTCACATGGCCTTCGTTGCTCCAACACTTAGTTGTGTACGTGGTGCTGGGGTTTGAACCCGGGTCCTTGTGCTTGCCAGGCAAGCGCTAAACCACTGAGCCACCGCTCCAGCCCCCTTTTAATAGATTTTCAACTAATGAATGAGTATAAATGATGTACCTGGCTAGGCAAAGAGCCATGTTGGATGTAGTATAAAAAAGCAGTCACCCTCAGTACCTGTGTAGGATTGGTTCCAGGACCACTCGGGGTGTCAGTCCTCAGATGCTCAACTTCCTTATATGAAATGGGGTTCAAACCCAGGGCCTTGTGCATGATAGACAATTCTGCTACATCTCCAGACCCTTCTGCATATTTTATATCATTTTTAGATTATTTGTAATACTTAATACAATATAAAAACTACTTAAATAGTTGTTACTCTTATTTATGGAATAATGACAAGGGAAAAAGTCCTTATATTCAGTACACATGCAGATTTGTTTTTCAAACATTTTCAACCTGATGTTGGTTGATTCTGTGGATATAGAACTCACAGAGGTAGAGGACTGACTTTATAGGAAATTCAATTTATTTTGAAAAGGCCCACATGAATCAATTTTTTTTTTTAAAACAAGACCTCAGTCTTTGGAACTTATATAATGTTTTGTTTTTGAAACTCATTAAAAATTACAGTTCACCTTCTTGGAAATTTTGATTGGTTACCATTTTCAAGGTGTCACACAGAATGGCAATTATATTTGAAGGACTAAATTTGATGACTATCACTCAATTCTGGGTACACCACAGATAGAGACGAACACAGAATTATGTGTTGTGATGGGTTCGCTGAAGACCTTGCTTCTTTAAGGCCTGTTTTTATTTCTTTCTCATCCTGAGCTTATGGATCATTTATTTTATCCCTCAAAGGTTCAATCTGGTGGTTGTTTTAGACGACTTTGATAGGATTTTAAATGTCACAGCTCTTTGTAGGAGGAGATGATTCAAGGTTAATGAGAACCCAGACCACAATGAGTGTAAATCCAGTCCTCCGGATTGACAGCCATGGGTGACAGGGACTGAAGATTCCTGTGCACAAATAATGGGGGCAGTTTGACCTTTACCTGTGGAAGAAAATGAGCTGACTCATTCTGAGCCAGATAAAGCCTTGCTGAGATGACAGCTTCAGGAAGATCAGCCAGGGATGAAGTCGTGATGGTCACAACCAAAGAATCTGAGAGCTGGAAGGGACCTTGTGGGGGTCTCTTGTGGATATGTCTATAAATATCTGTGTGTATGTATGTATGTGTATATATGTATGTAGGTATGTATATATGGCATGTATGTATATATATGACATGTGTATGTATGTGTATATATGTATGTATGTATATATGACACGTATGTATGTATGTGTGTGTGTGTATGTGTGTATATAGCGTGTGTGAGAATTCATCCCGTCTCCTTCTCTATCTGTGGCAGCAGAAATACTTGTAGGGACATACCCGAGCAGTCTGTGAATCCCGTGGGAGTGTGCAAAACTGTGCACGTGCATAACTTGCACCACCTTGTCAAGCAAGGTCCCTGAATGGTGGAGCAGTTCTTCTCCATTCTTCATTGTCTGTTAGGGGAAGGGATTTTCATTCTACTTGCAGAAGCCCAGAGCGTGGGCACACCCTTCCCTCCTTCATCCCCTCAGCAGGCTGGCTCACTGCCCTGCAGCAGTGACTTCTCCAAGGGGTAGGGAGCCTAGTGTGCTCCTGAGTGTTGCCTGAGCTTCTTTCCAGCTTCATGGGTGTATGATTGGTGTGACTGACAGGGTACTACACTTAGAAGGGCCTTTGCTTAATGCTTTGCAGTTGCCGGTTTGAAATTATTAACAACTCTTGAACTCAAAATTTTCCTTTTGCTTTGAGCCTACCAGATTGCCAGTAACACACATTCTATTCTGCTGTCCATAAAGGAGAAGATTGTAACCTTGTATAGGGAGGCTTGCAGTTGGGGGAGGATAAATTTCAACTCAGGGGTATGTTTTGGGAAGCCCCTTTGGCCAGGGAGCTAGGGCTTACAGATCAACCAACTTCTTTAGCATGTCTCGTGTCTGAGAGGCAGCAATGTGTGTTTGCAAGTGAGACCACTGCCAGATACATACCTGGGTTCTGCCATGTAATAGCTTCATGATCTTTGGCAAATGATTCAGCTCATGTACCTCGATTTTCCATCCTGTGAAGAGCGGGTGATGCTTTTTTTTTTTTAAAAGAGGGAGAGAGAGAGAGAGAGAGAGAGAGAGAGAGAGAGAGAATGAATCAATTTTTATTGAGTTTATTGAGTTTTTCACATGGCTTTTGTTGCTCTGACACTTAGTTGTATACATGGGTGCTGGGATTTGAACCCGTGTACTTGTGCATGCCAGACAAGTGCCGTAACTGTGGAGCCACTGCTCTAGCCCCTTGGTAATGCATTTAAATAATTTAACATTGCTATGGTTTGTACATGAGATGTTCCCTGAAAGCTCAGGTGTGAAACAGTGCAGGAATGTTGAGAGGTAAAATGATCAGATGCTGACAGCTAACCAGTGGATCAATCCATTTGATGGATTAATATATATATATTTTTTAAACAGAGGACAGTGTGAGACAGAGAAGAGAGAACCAACTTTATTTAGTTTTTCATATGGCTTTCTTTTGCTCCAACACTGTTGTGTATGTGGTGCTGGGGTTTGAACTCGTGTCCTTGCATATGCTAGGCGAGCTCCGTAACCACTGGGCCACCACTCCAGCCCTGGATTAATAATTTGAAAGGATTAATGGGTGGCAAACGTAGGCAGGTAGGGCATGGATGGAGGATTGTGTCACTGGGGTTGTGCCCTTGGGGGTTATATTATCCCTGGATCCTTGCACTGAAGCTCGCTCTGCTTCCTGACTGCTGTGAATTGAGCAGCTTTCCTGCACCACCATGAGCTTAGAGTTAGAGTTTGCCTGTAGATCGAACCTCTGAAACGATGAACTCAGAAGAAACTTTCCCTCCTCTAAGCTGTTCGGGTTGGGTGTTTTGGTCACAGTGATGCAAAGCTGACTAACATACATATAAAAGTGCTTATGGTACCTGGAACCTAGTAGTAATTGCTATTATCTTTCTAGCACCATAACTTCCCAACCTTATTTCTTTTTTTTTTTTTCAGAGAAAGAGAGAGCGAGTTTTTTCATCTGGTTTTTATTTATTTGTGTTTGTGGTACTGGGGCTCAAACCCAGATCCTTGCACATGCCAGTGAAGCACTCTATCACCGAGCCACCCATCCAGCCCCCTCCAACCTTATTTCTTACTTGACTTGGAATTTAGAAGGGGAATACAGGGAGTGGGTTATTGGGTTGTATAAAATCCCTACAAATTCTTTGTCTCAAAAAAGGTTAAGAACCACAGGTGGATCTTTAAAGAAGGATCTCATCCCTCAGGGATGAGGGCTTTATAAGAGTTTACAACTAAACTCTTTAGAATCAGCTCTCACACAGCTGCACCCATGTTTATGGCAGCACAATTCATAAACGCTAAATTATGGGACCAGTTCAGATGCCCATCATTAGAGGAGTGGATTAAGAAATTGTTGTATAAATATACTATGGAGTTCTACTCAGCTATTAAAAATAATGAAATTATGACATTTGCCAATAAATGGATGGAAATGGAGAATATCGTGCTAAGTGAAATAAGCCAAACTCAGACTGAAAGGTCGAAGGTTTTCTGTCATCTGTGGACAATAGAGTAAAGTAAAGGAAGTGGGAAGGGAAGGATAAGGTTACATAAGGAACCATTCAAATACAAATTAATAGAGGAGCTAATGGAAGTCTAGTAGAATAGAGGAAAGAGAAGGGGAGAGGGGAGGAAGGACAGGACGGAAAGGGGGAAAGAAAGGGGGGAATAAAAAGTATATTTTGCACCTCTAAGATAATAATTCCCATGCAATCAATAAAAACTGGAAAAGTAAAAAACAAAACAAAACAAAACAAAAAAGGGAGATCAGTAGAGGAAAGGGATCAGAGGAGGGAGGAGTTGAGGGAGGGAGGAAGTGCTGGGGAGGGATATTGGCCAAATTACATTGTTCTATTGTGTGCGTGTATGGATGTGTAACAACAACTCCCATCATTATGTACAACTACACCGCACCGATAATAATGTGGGGGATAAAAAAAGAATCAGCGGTGACCAGATGACCCCCTCCTCATTTAAAAAAGGAGGCTCCTTTCTCACTGCCTTGGTGTCATCCCCCAAGGGCTTATGATGGGTATTTAGTGTTTACCTTCCCTAGACCACAACCACAGGGAGGATGACATACGTGTAAGAGGCCTGATTTTCAACCCAATGAATCAGGTCCAGCGCAGCATTTGAACACAGCTGTGACTGGCTTAACTACTGTTCTCTGATCTCGGACGGGGGAGATTACGCTTTCATATTATTCTGGGTCTCAAGAAGCTGGTGGACCCAGTCAGTGATGGGGCAGAATGTGCAAGAGGTGGTGGGAGTGGTAATGGCGGCTACGTTGTCCTGCTTATGGGACCAGAGGGAGGGCCTCCAGAGGGGATGCCCTGGAACTCCCTTGAACAGCAGAGTTTCCATGTTAGATACATGTGTGTACGGATCTTTCACGAAAAGTAAGCTGAATGTAAAAGCATTAATTAATATGCAGATGGAGCCTGCTCTCCTGGTGGCAATTGCTTCCATTTTGGACTCATTGAAGTTGTAAATGAAAATCTTAATTTAAATGCTCTTCCCAAGAAAGACTCCCTGCTCTTCCTTTCTCCCCAGAACACTATTATGTTTCTTTAAGACCATCCACGATTGTGATTCATACTTTTTCTCTGGGAGTTTATTTTGGGTAAATAGCGTTCCAGACGACCATGAAGGGACAAAGTTCTTAGATGCTTCCAGTGGTTTTGAGGAGCTGTAGAGGAGATGGTACGGGAGAGTGGGAAGGAAGAATGGGTGATTCAGCAGAAGCCAGTCGGGCAGGGCTGTCAGACTCAGAGGGCCTGATGTGAGCAGGGGACACTGCCCACAGCTGGAGCCCTCACTGGGAAGCTGCCATTAACATCTAAGGCAAGAGTCTGCTTTTGTGGGCAGATGCTGCAAAAAGCAATGACAAAACTTCTCTAAAAGAGACCCAGGTATGGCTTCAAAGCAACTTCTCAGTTGAAGCCCTTTGAGAGTGAAATTCATGAGGTCCTACTGGGCCCTGCTCATAGGTGTGAAGGCAACGTGGTCTAGTGACACTGGGCTTGTGCCTGTGCTGCTACAGACCTCGTGTGTGACTGTGGGTGGCCTCAGTTTCCACATCTGTACAATAGTGCCCCTGTATCATAATAATCCCAAAGGAGATGCTTGTAAACTGTGAAGCTCTTTAGGTATTATCATTCCTCATCATTATATGTTTTTTCCACATTCTCTATCACATTTTGAAGCTACATAAAACCGGAAGGAAACCAGATCAAATAAAAAAGAAACAGCAGAAGACAAAGTGGAGGCTCTCCTTGAAGCTGATACAGACTTGGAGGCCTTGTAACTGTCTTTGCCTCACAAGCCTTGGGTTAGTTGGCAAAAGCACTAGTTAGGAGGCCTGTGTCAAAGCTGACAGAAGAAACACTAAAATTGCTAAAATGATTTCTGTTGAAATTTATTATTTATATTTTTGGTACTGGGGATTGAACCCAGGGGTGCTTTACCACTGAGCTATATCCCCAGCCATTTTTATTTTTAAAGTTCGAGACAGGGTCTCACTCAATGGCTGAGACTGGCCTCCAAGGTGTGATCTCCCTGCCTCAGCCTCCCACATCCCTGAGGTTACAGGAGTGCGCCACTGCGCCCACCTGGCTTCTGTTGAAATTTATGCATGATAAGCATGGTACAAGCACATATGAAAGTTCACATCCCAAAGGACAGAGAGGCCTCTGTAGCTACCACCACTACACAGTGTGGAAATTGCTGGAGTGGGGGTAGGCTGTTTGTGGTACAGTAGGGAATTAAGGAAGAGGCACTGAGGACTGATGGTGGCAGTTGGGAAATCATTCCTTCCACATTGGCCTGTTTATTCAGGCTTGAGTTTATATTTTATTTATAAATGTTTATTTCTGCATTTACTTGTTGAATATCTGCAAGGCGTCAGAAACAGGGCACATTCTGTAGACCTAGTAGACCGTTTAGCCAAGACGATGACTTGAGTTTGCAGACTCTTTTCTGATTTAATTATCTCTTTCTCCTTGGTACAAGGTGCTGGGAGGATGTTTCCCTTTGGCCTAAAACATACAGTACATGGAAGTACTTGGAATAATTTATCCGGCCCTAGTCACTGACCCAATACACCTGTGTCCATTTTATGCTCATTCAATTCACTTAATTTTATTTGAACTCAACTAAATGAAATTCAATTCAATTTGATTAAAAAAATTCTGAGCGTTTGCCAGGTGTGCAGGGACCAAGGATGACCGAGGTACTGTTTATACGGTGCTTTCTGGTGTTGACATTTTCCCTTGTGGCCACTGGGTGGCAATGTGTCACAGGAAATGCTCATTGTGTGGCCCTGCTCGATTAGCTCCTCCCCCAGGCCTAAGGCTCAGAGATTGTTGCTCCTTTGGATTTGTTTAATGCACACTTCCAAATTGAGCCGACAGCTGGTATTATAGCTGTGCGTGTGCAGTATATGTGCTTAATTATAGTGTGGAATTAAATTCAAAAGGGTGAGAATGTGGTTACATGTGTATGTTTCCAAAGTCTGTGCGAGTTCACAGCTTTTGCCTGGGGCTCAGTCAGGGGTGAGGAACCTGCAGAGAAAGCTGAGGGAAGCCTCAAACCCAGGGCAGGTGGTGTCAAAAGGCAGAGCTTCCTGGGCCACTGCCCTTCAGTTCCTTATCTGGCCCGCCTGCTGGACTGGTTCAGTAGAGCAGCCCCCAATTCGGTCCTCTGCTCCCTTCTGGGTTGGTAACCTGACCCAGTGCCATCTCCCCACCCTTCATCTCCCCATCTTCTAGCACCACTGACTAGCCCCTGGCCACCCACAGATCTCTGAAAATATGTATTTGCTAGGGACTTTGGAAAGACCTTCATTACATAGGGCTGATACTCTAGAGATGTCTCTAATGGTGCAGTTTCAGATACAGAAAAGTCAATGAGAAAAATCACAGTAATGAAAGGACCTCCAGTTGTCTCCTGCATTCCCACCGGTAGGTGTTCTGTTGATGCTGAATGTGCCAGGAACCGGGAACTTAGTGCCTGCAAGCAAGTCTGGTGCTTCCTGACAGGGAGGACTTTGGAATTATTTGCAGTTTTCTTATTTTCTTTGGGCTGAAACCTGATCTCCTGTGGGTTTCAATTGTTGGTCCTTATTCTCTTCCCCCAGGGTCGCATAGGCAGGTGGATCTTGTTAAATTGCACATTCTGGCCAACTAAATCTGGGGTTGGGCCTGAGATTCTGGATCTTTAGAAGGCTACTAGGAGATGCTGACTTTCCCGTTTCAGGGACCACACTGTGAGCAGCAAGTCTTTGCACTTTTGAAATTACCCCTGGGTTCAATTTCTGGCTTTACTGTGTAGCCCTGGGACCTTGGAAATATTACTCATGTTCTGATTCGTAAAATGGAAGTCATATGCTGGAATGAATAATGCCTGATTCATATATTATGAGAGCTACATGAAATTATGAGCTTGTATCTGCTAGGAAAACTTTCAGTTGCAAGTAGAAGAAACTTGATTGATATTAGCTTAAATAATCAGTTGATTTTTCTCACATAACAAGAAATCTGGAGGTGAGTTGTAGCTGCTCAACAATGCAGTCAAAGCTCCAAGGTCTTTATATATTCTGACCTTCATCTTTAATTTATTGGATTTTCATTCTTATGCTTGTTGCCACATGGTCACAAAATGGTTGTCACAGCTCCAGCATTGTGTGTGTATCCAAGGAAGAATAAAGGGAGACATGTCAGTAATGACCAAGTCTGACTCTTTTTTTGTGTGTGTATTGGAACTTGAACCCAAGGCACAATGCATACTAGACAATTGTTTTGTTACTGAGCTGTATACCCCTAGCCTAAGTCTGGCTTATTCATCAGGAAAACAAAACACTTCCTGGGAGCTCCCCTTCCCCACAAAAAGATTTTTCCTTTTGTCTCATTGATCAGAGCAGGGCAACATAACCACAGCATAAAAACTACTGGCAACATGGAATAGAACTTTACAATTACTCCCCACCAATTGCAGTTTTATTGCAAGGAGGAAATGGGGGATAACATTGGGGAGGTAACTCGTGTTTAGAGCACATCTGTAATTCTTTGACACTCCTCTTTTTAGGGGATATCTTTCCCTCTTAAATCCCATTTGTAATCAAAAGAGGATGACAGAAGTGATCCTCTGTGTGATTTGGAGGCTGGGTCGTGCCAGGTCAAACAACATCTACATTGTTTCCTTGAACACTTGGCTTCAGCCCTCAGGACTTACCTGAGCCCACCATGATGCAATGAACCACCAAGTGGCCCAGAGAGGCTGCACGTGTGCCGCAGCTGGAGCTCTTGGTTTATCCATCATCCCTGCCCCCGTGCTCGGATGTGAATGATCGAACCTGCAGATGACTCTGCCTCCTGGTGACTGAGTTGTCCCAGCACTGTGTAAGAGACAAGTATTTCTTTCTTCTTTCGTCTTTCTTTTTATTAAGGAGTTGAGTTGTTGTATAATCATAAGTGCGTATAAAGTAACAATATGATATTCATTGAGACAAACCATTCTTGCTGTGTCCTGTTTGAGTCCCCAACCTACAGAATCTGTGGGTATAATTCAATTTTAAGTTACTAAGCTTTGGGGATGATTTTTAACTTAGTAATAGCAACTAGAATAATAACTAATAGAATTAGCAATGAATGCTGCCCACAGTGCCCACAGAGGGGAGACACTCAAACTATGCTGCTCATTAGAACTTCTCTTCAACTGTCTCCAAAGCTATTTAGTTTCTTGGTATTCATGACTCAACTAAGCAGTTCATGTTAATTATCTTAATTTCTTTTTGGCATTTCTTACTTGAGTTGTTTTAGTTTTTTAGCACCATCCTGCCTTCCTCTGATGACATACCAGATGACGTTCACCTTAATTGAGGCCTGCTGTCTAAAACCAAAGAGAATAGCAGTCGAGGTTTGTTGAGTGACTACTATGGGCCAGGACTTTTGATGAGCACTTTACATTATGACATATGTATTTATACTCATTTTATAATTCAGGAAATTTGAGGTGCAGGGGGAATAAATACTTGCCCAGGGTCACAGAGTGAGTAAGTGGAATAGATGCCAAACCATCCAGTCTGGTTGGTTATGTTTGGACCATTGTAGCAGGATTGTGGGCCAAACAGCGCCTTTGAGATTTTAGAAGGTGGGGGAGGAGAGGGGAGGAGAGAAATTGCATTTCTAGACAGCTCAATGTATCCCCTGCTGGGAGAAGAGCGAGCCATTTGAAAGACTGCCAGTCTCTTCTCCCAGCAGGGCATAGACTGAGGGCTGCTCAGTTGAGTAACAGCAGAAGTTTATTGAGTCCGTCTCAGCTCCCTTTGAGGTGTCCGTCTCTAATTTTCTTTCTTTTCTTTTTTAAAGAGAAACAAATTTTATTTAGTTTTTAATGTGGCTTTTGTTGCTCCAAGTATGTGGTGCTGTGGTTTGAATTCACATACTCGCACATGCTGGGCAAGCGTGGTAATCGCTGAGCTCCAGCCCCTCTTTTCTTTTTTTGAAAGAGAGAGAGAGAGAGGGAGGGAGAACCAATTTTGTTTAGTTTTTCATGTGGCTTTCATTGCTCCAACACTTTGTTGTGTACATGATGCTGAGGTTCGAACCTGAGTCTTCATGCATGCTTGGCAAGGGCTGTAACTGCTAAACCACTGCTCCAACCCTCTCTAACTTGCTTTCTTGATCAGATCTCCTCTTCCGTTTCCATTTATCTCCCCCTCAGGACCTCCTCCTTGACTTACAATGGGGTTATGTCCCAATAAAATCATCATTAAGTTAAAATATTGGAAGTTGAAAATGGATCTAGTAATCCGACCTACCAGGTGTCATAGCCATCTGTAATGCTCTCATGTGATAGCATCATGGCAGGGATAGGTTTCAAGGTAGGTTTCGAGGTGGATTATAGACCCAGCTGTCCCTGCTGTTCTCCTCTGCATCATCGGCAGGTTGGTTATGCCTCTCCTGGTGGTCCCAAGAAAACTGCCACAGCTCCAGGCGCGCGTGTCCTTATAGTGATATAAAGAAGCAGAAAGGAGGATGGCAGGAACCAAAACTGAACCTGCTCCTCCCATTGCTCTTTCACTAGGGATCAGATTCCTTCTTAGAGTCCCCTGAAATCTTGCCCTTCCACCTCAGAGCAGAACTGGTCACCTCTCTGGATCGGATGAATTCTTTGGTAAAGGGAAACAGGACTCTGTTGCTTTAGGGAAGCCTCACTTCATCCCTGGGAGACGGGCAATCACCCCCCAAGCAAAATCCAGTGGCCGGGACACAGGAGGAAATGGCTGTTGTGTAGGCAGCCAGCCGAGCCTCCCTGCCACTCAATCAATACTTCCTTGTTTCCTTTCCTCCTCGGTCTCTCCCCTCTTTACTCTCCGTCCTGCTGTTTCCTCCAAGGTCTGTCTCACAGCTTTCCCCATCTGCTGTTCTCAGTTTGATGACTTTCCTGATTCCCAAGTTTTCCCCCTCTCTTGTTTTTTCTCTCTTCCTTTCGAAAAAGTGCAATCCTTCAGCAACTTTCTAAGAGGTGGTGTATAGGAGATGCGCGCTCTGAACTTTCCTTGGGCGAAGCGTCTATATTTCATCCTCACATTCCACTCATCCTTTGGTTGCTATCAGATGCCAGGACTGAGATAATCTCTCTGAATTTTGGAGGCATTGCCTCATTATTTTCTTCTTTCCAATGTCTAGAAACCCAAAGTGTTCCTGGTGCCTGATCTTTTGATGAAAACTCTGCTGCTCTTCTCAGAAACTCTCCAGATCTCCTCTCTATCCCTGGCTTCTGGGATTCCACACACTGACCCACGGTGTTGGGAACATGGAACTCTTCCGTGCAGAGACTTCTTCCCGCAGCGCCAGGCAATGTGCTGATTTTATGCCTCTGATAGCCCTCTTCCCTTCATTTTCTCTGCTCTGAGCTCCTGGAACTTCTGTTGGTTGCAGACTTTCTGAATTACTAGCCCCTTAGCATTCTTATAATTTTTTGGCTTAGTTTCCCTTTTTTAAACAATCTTTAACTTCTATCAGCTTTCTATCTCTAGGCTCCGTTGTCCAAACTCTTTACTAGTTTTTTGATTTGCTGTCCTCTTTTCTTTATTAATAGGTCTGAATCTTATGTGTAAGATTTTGCTCTGAGTTTTCTGTTTTCCCCTCAGGTTTTCTCTTGTTTCTTGACTTTCTTGTCATCTGTAGATTTTTCTTCACCTGTCCTGCTTTTGGTGTGCTGCTGTGTCTCTCATGGTGGCCCCTTGTTGGGTTGTCCCCATTAATGACACAGGCATTGAAAGGCAGTTGGAAAGCCTGAAGGTGCAGGGCGAGCTTGCTGAGGGGAGGGCCTGGTGTGGGACGATGGGGGCACAGGCTAACCTGCTGATGGGATATCCCCAAATATCAAAATATGTAGGCCTTTATTTTAAGACCGTTTCCAATTTGGTCTTGACAGATCCTCATAGCAGGTCCCTGGAGCATCAAAATTTTGCAAAGTTAACTTATTCGTGTCCCTCAAGTCACCAAGCCTCCTTAGGCCTCAGTTTCCTTGTGTATAATTGGATGGAATTGGGCTAGGTGACCTCAAAGGATTCTTTCCTCTCTACGGTTTTATAATATCATTCAGGACAGAGATTAGTTAGGCGACAGAAGCGTATTAGAGGGAATCAACTATGCTAAAATATAAAAATCCTTTGAAGCTGTCAAGAGATAGGCTCCTAAAAAATCTAATAAAATTTTTGACTCATTGGAGACATGATACAATGGGAAATAATTAGAAATAAACTTGGGAGGGAGGATTCAAGGAAGACTAATATTTAGTGGCAATGCCTTAATGAATTTTGCCTGTGCCCTTGGGATGTTGAAGTCCCTATGTTTTGCTTAGATAAGCTGGACATTGCTGATTGAATGAGGCCTTATAGATCCAGAGAAAAGGAAGGAATATTAGATTTTAATTAATAATAACCATCTGAAGCTCAGTCTTAGACTGACAATTCCCCATACAAAGTTAAACATCTTGGAAGATTTCTAAAATTAGATTCTTATTTACTCCTAAAATGAAGCTTTGTTCTTCCCCTCGGGGCTGTGGAAGTTAGGGGGTTCTCAAAGATGGAAGGAAAAACATTGTTTGGAGATTTCACATTTGGAATGTTCTGGTGTGTGTGTGTGTGTGTGTGTGTGTGTGTGTGTGTATGTATGTATTAAAATGAAGTCTTGGGTTCAACTTTACTAATTTACTGAGACTGTAAGTTCTTGCAAAATTGATGCCTGCATCCCTACTTTTGAATATATCACTCACATAATGTGTGCAGTAAGTGTCTGTTATACATTGAGTAAATGAATACACTGAGATGTACCTGCCCTAGAAAACTGCTTCCTCTCCACCCACCTCTAACTCACATTGAAAATCTATAGGTCACCATCCAAGTTGAGCATATTCTAAGCAGGCTGGGGATTGGAACTGGAGCTTGTTTAAAAGATAAAGGTACATTCAGCTGCATTTGATGGAATTCCAATGTCACAGAATACCTTGAGGAATAACTTCTTGGCCAATATTCCTTACTTCAGCAGTGAGACTTGTCCTGCAGCCACCTCAATATCGTATTGCCAGAGCAGAAATATAGCTAGCCTGTCACAATGGTATTTACACGGAGTGCAGGGGAGAGATGACGGAGGAGATATTTAGAGGAGATTTCCTGGATTTATGACATTGATTTTTGTTCTTTGTATGAGGAAGAAATTAACATCTTTTCTCCTAGAAATATGTTCCCTGTAACAAGCCTGGTTAGCTTCATGAAATACAACTTACCAAGTTAGTGTTAGGAAGGGAGTCTGGGATGGACTCAGAGAGGGCTGGTAGGTCTCACCCAGAGTAGGGGCTCTACGGATGGCAGACAAGGAGGGAGAAAGCTTAGGCTACCCTTGCTTTCTGCACAGCTGGTTAAAGACAAGCCTTAGCTGGGGAAAGTTGTTTAAGGAAGAGCTGGAAGAGAGGCAGGCTTTTCCTAGTAGCACAGATTTTAGGACAGCTTTTATAATTTTTTTTATTGGTGCATTATAATCATACATAAAGGATTTGTTGCGTACATTCATATATGCACACACTATAGCAATATATTTTGACTCAGTTCCCTCCCCAGCACCCCTCCTTCACCATCTCCTGGGTCCCTTTCCTCTACTTTTTAATGTTTGTGTTTTTCATAAAGCCATGCATTGGTTTATTTATTCAACAAATATTTACCAAGGGCTAGACACTGTCCTCATCACAGAATCTGTAAGAATGGCCTTGAGGAAGATTGCAGACCAGGAAAGGAAAGCACCAAAACTAGTCTCATAGAAGTTGATCACGGAAACTTCAACTCCTGAGGAAATTCAGAATGTCTTTGTAAAACAGGAAACTTGACTTTGGTAACACCTAACATCTAGGTATCATCTTTAGTTCTCTGGTACCCAGCACTGCATTGGCCTGAGCTTTGAAATCAGGCTTTCTAAAAATATGCCTTTTATCATTTTCTCCTTTCTTCAGGATCTACAGTGACTTCCTGTGTTGCCAGCTGAACTCAGTATCAAAAGCCTATGTCTGAGCTTTAAGCCTTCTCGTAATTCATCTTCTCTTCCTTTCCTACCACAGGGGCATAGCACTGCCCGCACCTGCAGGGAGGTACCATTTCCCTCTGAGATGGCTCTCAGGTGGCTGGAAACCTCTTGCAGAATCTTCAGCTTGTTAAGATGTTGGTAGAGAGCTCATTTCCTGGGAGTTCTTCCACTCCCCAAATCCAGATGTGCATTTCCTGGGACCACCCACTCTTCTACAACTCAGAAACTAAAGGGTTAACTCCTGAAGCACCACCCTCAGCCTCATCTGCTACCCTTGGTTTGTGCCCAAGTTGCACAGCTGGTGAAATATTTTGCATCCACTCTGCACAGCCCTATGGGCTCTGTCCTGTACTGTGTGGTTTCCATGCTTGTTCTGATACTACTCACTTTTCAAGGTCCAACACAGCAAACTTCACCCATGCATTTAACAGCTTTGTATTTTGGGTTTACAAAATGGACCCAGTGGTGCAAAACAGACATTGTTGGGCCGTTGTAGAGTCTCGAGTCCAGAGAGGGGTGGGGGAAGTGTCTGCTAACTACCATCCACATCAGCATATGATGTGTGATATGGGCCCTGCATACACTGGGGGCGTGGTAGAGGGGGTTGGGTGGTGAGGCCTGTTGGAACCTGCAGCTGGATATCTCATTGGTCCTCTGCAATTGGGCCCTGGACCTGATCAGAAGTTGGGCACAGGGAGGCCAGGGAAACTTTTCATGTGAGCAGGCTTTGGGTCAAGGTCTGAAGTAGGAGTAAATATTCAACAGGCAACTGAGAGAGAGGATGTGTCACCTGGCAGTAGCAGCAGGTACAAAGGGCCTGGGGTGAGGGAAGCATTATGCATTTGAGGAACTGACAGCAGCCATGTGGTGGCCCAAAAGCCCCATTTCTTCTAGAACTACTCAGAATTATATCCTCAGTTCCTCTTGTTGAGTGAAAGTGATTGTTGGCTTCAGTGAGCATGAAGTTAAGACCTGCTATGCTGTGTTCAAGGAGCTTAGCACACAAAGCCTGCTCGAAGGACTCTCAGTGCTTTCCCTGTTGTAACACTCGGCCCACTTTTAAGTATTGTTTATTGTTCATTATCTCTTCCCTGTACTCCATCAGAGGCCATAAGACACATTTCGAAGGGATTTTCTGTCCTGCTTAGGGGAGTACGTCCAGACCCTGGAACCAAATCTGGCACATAATAGGTATTCAATATCTGTTCATTGAATGAATATTGGGTTGAATTCAAATAAAACCTGTTGAGACATGGCTGTGACCCCGCACATCTTACATCTGGTAATTGTTTTACTTATTACTGTGCATTATTCTTTAATTGTTTCACATGCAGGAGTCTCTCCCACTAGCCCAAAGCTCCCAAAGAGAGGACTGGTCAGTTAGAAATGATCTGTGCAGCATTATTTTAAGAACTCATCAGTATGAAAGGATATGATTTGAGTCAGAATCCAGCTGAAGGACAGAAATTAGCAAATTAGAATCCTTCATGATACAGCAAAGGCTTTTGAAATTTCCAGGAAAAAATCATTTTAAGAGTTAATAGTCATAATAATGAATAAATAATAATAATGAGAAAGTTTAACTCTAATCTTCTGTTGATTTCTGAATTTACAATATAGGGTTGCTTATTTATTGGGACTGAAGAGGGTATTTAGCCTGCCAGGTGGGCACTTTCTATATTTTATTTAACATTTGAGAAGCAGAGTAGACAGACCCAATCTCTGGCCTCTTCCTATTTCAGCTTCCTGGGTCACTGCCTGAACTCTCACATGGAGAGGTGACATGAAAGGCCCGTGCTGTTATTAATACCTCTATCCATGGCTTATTGCCTCCATTAAAGCCAATCGGGTCTGAGATGGGATCCTTCACCTGGGATCTCAGGAGGCTGGCCTCAGCCCCAGGGGAGGGCCAGGGGTCATTTTACACAACCGGGAGCCTCGAGCAGGAAGCTCTTAGAGTGAAAACTCGTTAGCCATGGAGCAGAATTCTATCTGGGGCTTTGCAACTCTGTAATAACCCCTGCAGTGACCTCATCCAGACTCATAAGTCGGCAGATGTGAGCAGGCCAGTGTGGCCTTCTCTTCTACGTTGTAGGCGATGGCTTTGGGGAAGAGAAGAGGGCGCGGTTCACAGAAGGAAATGAGCCCAAAGGAGACTGCCAATTACTGCACCTGTCAGTGTTCAACAACAGATAAAATTAATTTGGAAACCCAAACAGTCTGCAGAAAACCGAACACAATTATCTAAGAAATTAAGTTATACCGTTGCCATGACCTTTAATCAATCATCCAACCGTTAATGTTAATTTTGTGATCTAAAAATCATAGTTCTATTTGCATTTTAATGGCTGCTAAATGAGTGTCATCAGGAAGAAATAATGGCAGGGTGGCCTTTTGCTACAAATTCTTCCTTCCTAATGGTGATGCACAAAGCTAGGAAACCGTGTTTGGAAAGGTTTTGTTTCGCCTTCTAGCAGATGTATGGAGCTGCCCTTCTCAAATGAAAAAACAAGCAATTCCCTACAAATACCACCACCTGTTGTTATAAATAAATCCACGCTGCAAAATGGAACGAAAGCTTAATGGCAAAATCATTACGTGCATCATTCCCCCTTCCCACCAACCCTTCATAATGGCCTCTTAACAACTTGTTCCTTTTTAAGCTTTCAACCAGCCATCAGGTCCCATCCCTAACCAACAGAGATGGCCTGTGGATATGTGACTAAAAATAAAAAGTTACCAACTTCAGGGGGGAATGAGCACACATCCATTTGCCTGGAAACTGGCTCTGTGCCATTCCATTTTTAGGGTTCCCTTTAAATCTTAATCAAGAATTCCAGATTTCACAGCTAATGAACCTAACCTTCAAGTAGGAGCATAAAATCCTAATTAAATCAGGGCATCGTGATATTATTGGCAGGTTGTTTATAATTCAGCAGGATCTTGCTTCTGTGAGTAGTTACAGGAAAATTATAAAGCATCAGGATTGGAATATTGTATTCTTTGAATATCCTCTTATCCAACTCCAAAATCCCTTTGCCTGTAGACTTCACCACTCCATATATAAATATTGACTGTTTAGCAGATCCAGGATATTATAACTTACTCAAAATATTGTGTTCCTTACCTAGAAATGACCTGTTTTTTTTTTTGAAATCTCCCGGGAGAAGGCCTTATATGAATAGCTTCTTTGGATAAAAGAGTCTTGAAATTATAAATTTTGGGGAAAAAAATCTTTAAAAAAGAAGAGCTTCAGAGATTTTTTTCTGAGCACAAGAAATTCAAATAAGGAAGGGAAAAGAAAACATTAGAGATGAAGGCTAACTTACTTTTTCTTCAAAGGAAAGATGGAGGTGGGGGTGGGGAATGTTCCTGCAAAGATTGCAAAACTCCATTTCGTAAAAGATTTATTAGCAGTGACAGAGGGAGATTGCTGAGTGGGACCCTGATAAATGCTTGGCTTTTTTTTTCCTCCCCTGCTTTAAAATTATGGGTTCTGTCCATAAAGTACTGATTAATTCATATTCACTCAATGACATACCTTTTTTTTCTCCCCCAAGCCAAGATTGTAAGCATTTTACTTCAACAAATAAAGAACTCTGTCTGGGTGGGATGCATACTAATTCATTTAGCACTGGAACTGGCACTACAATTTATGCAGCTAATCACAGCAAAGCAGGAAAGAATCTTTTCTTTTCCTGTGACAAGACCTGCCTACCTTTCAGCGTTTCCTCCTCTAAGGTATTATTAATCTCTAAACTTCACAAAATTGAAGACTTATCTAACACCCTTTAAAGCGGAGTGGCGTCATAGGTAGCAACTCCCCGAGAGAGAAATTTCTTTGCTTTTCTGAAAGACTGACGGCTGCAATTGGAGCCTTTTCTTGTTTAAGGAATTCAGAAAAAGTGGCGTCTGTTTTAAATTTCCAGGATAAATCAGTTGGATTTGAAACTCAGCATTTATTTTGGAACTTTGGGTAGTTCAGGGCGAGGAAAATGGGAAAGAACTTAAATGGAAGAGAGTGGACGTCAGGCAGCCGATCAAGAAGAAGCAGTGGTCATCGGCTCGGGAATTTACCTGGGAGAAATACAATGGTACTCTGATGAGAGGTGGGGGCTTCCCTGCCTCCGAAGGTGGCCTGAAAAGCTACTTTTATTTCCTCTCAGAGAATCAGCAACTGTTTTTCAATTTTAGCTAATCTTTAAAATTATAAGAATAATATGTTCCTATTTAAAATGTTGGAATATGTAGGAAATGATTAGCAGAAGAATAATTTCATAGGATAAACTGTGTAGGCACTGTTCTGGGTTGGTAAGTTTTCCATGAAAGGCAGCCCTTCATCCTGGTCAGAGAAACACTGGACTGTAACTTCCCGAGGGCAGGTACCATGTCTGTCTCGTTCACATGGCCCAGTGCTCGACACAAGGTAGATACTTGATATGTATTTGATGAAGGAATGAAGCTGTAAATAGATATTAAACAAAGGTGCTTGTCCAAATTTGATTTTGGATAACTTTGATTTGAGAGACTCTTGGGTATTGGTATGTGTAGGGATCTAGGCTTTTGAGTAATTTTTAAGTAGTTTTGTTAACAGTCCAGTTAAGCAGGTTGAGAATGTAAGTCATCAAGTTGTGGTGGTGGTAGGGGGTCAAGACATAGTGGAGGGTCCTTTCCATCAAGTCAGAATGACTCTGTTGGGTGTGTCTATGTGCCAACTGTGGAACTAGGCCGAATTTACCTCTTTCAACCCTTATCATGCTTCTGCAAGGTATGCATTTGCTTTAGCCAGTTTTTTCACTACCAAAAGACTTGACAAGAACAATGTTGGAGGAAAAGTTTATTTTGGGGCTCATGGTTTCAGAGGTCTTAGTCTAGAGATGGCCAGCTCCATTCCTTGGGGCCTGAAGCAAGGCAGGATATCATGCTGGAAGTGTGTGGTAGAGGAAATCAGGTCAGGACGTGGCACGAGGAAGGAGAGAGGGAGAGAAAGAAATAGAGAGAGAGAGACACTCCACTTGTCATATACAGAATATACACTTCAGAGTCATATCCCCAATGTCCTACCTCCTTTAGTTATACCCTACCTGCCTTTGGTTACCATTCAGTTATCCCTAACAGGGGATAATTCACTGATTAGGTTAAGACTCTCATAACTCAATCATTTCACTTCTAAACCTTCTTGTATTGTCTCACACATGAGCTATTGGGGACACCACACATCTACACTATAACAACATTTTTATCCCCATTTTCTAGTCTGGCTCAGAAATCACAGGCAGTTACTCAAGACCATACAGCTAGTAAGTGGCTGACCTGGGATTTGAAGTTTCCTTTGAGGACATGAACACTTATGTTCATAACTGTCTAGAGTCTAGATCAGCCAAATATGACAGCCTAATATAAGCAGCACATTCACAGTTGGCACGTAGGGATATAAGTTTAGAAGATGCATCATAAGGTTTGGGTCCCTGTAGGAGGTTCCTGAACCTTTTAATCCAGGATCTTATTAGGAACCAACATCTGGAAACTTGAGTTGAGACTCAGCCTTGAAGAGGTTGTGTTCTGATCAAGATAAGATGGCAAATCTAAGATCAGTGGTCAGAGAGTTGGTGAATGATGTTGACGGGCAGGAAATGTAGCCATTGAGGGCTGGGGTATGGGACTTTGGGTTCAGATACTTTGAAAGTTGGGGTTTTACCAGTTGAAAACTTGAGATGCACATTGATAGTGATAATACATCATGATTGACTCCATAGGGCAGCTTGTTGAAAAGAGTTCAGCCTATTTGCTTTATTTAGGGACAAAATTAGCACTAGGGTACTCAATTAAACTGGATGGAGTCAAGGTGCCTTTGTCATTAGGATTGGAATGTGTGACTTAGTAAGCTGCCGATTACCTCCATGTTACATCTGAAATAGGAGCATCAGGTTCAATTGCCAAAGTTAATTGATATGTTGCGTATGTCAATCTTTATCCTTTAATAACAATGATGGATAATATTTCTTTGTGGAACAGTGCATAGCAGTTTGCTATCTCTTTTTTCACATTCACCATTTTTTTTTTGGTTTTCATTTTATTTTTATTTTCAGTTTTTCAATTTTTTTGTTAGTTATAATGTATGCTGGCATCTCTTAATTCTCACAGTTCTAGATGAGGATAAGCAATATTGTCATTTCCATCTTACAAACAAAAGTGAAGTAATATTGTGTACGACCGCATATTTAGGAAGGGCAAAGCCAGGGCGGCACGTTTGGATGAACCAGAACAGTTGAACAAGATACTAAGAATTAGAAATTCTTGTGGGCAAGTTGTCATTATAAGTCCCGCTGAGTGTCTGCCCCATGATCAACCAACTTAAGAGTGGTTGGTGCAGCAGGAGGTCCCTAGGGCTGGTGCCTGCTGGTGTTAGGTGGTGACTCTGTTAAGCAAGGTGCTTAAATTTTTTCTTTTAAAGAATTTTTTACTTTAATGGACAGTTATATGGCCTACAATATAAGGCTTAGATTATATCTATATTTATAAATCTATCTATATCTATATATTGGAATATCTAAATCAAGCTAGTTTTCATATGGATTAGCTCACATGTTTTTGTGGTGAAAAAAAAATCTCTGTTGTCAATTTCAAATATACAATATATTATTATTACGGATAGTCACCCTGATGTACAGTCTCTTGAACTTATTCCTTCTAATAGAAATTTCTTGCCCTCACTGTCCCCTCCCTGCTCTAGGTGTACACATTTTGGATCTCACCCTGGGGTGGAGGCGGTTTGCGTGGTGTGCATCCTCCCCGGAAGCCTACATTTTCTACAGGAAAGTGTGAGAATCCCTGAGGGTGAGGGAGCAGAGGCGCTTGCCTGGTGTTCTTTCATCAATAGCAGCTCCAGAGAGGGCTGAATTTTCTTACAGCATGAACAGCATCAACCTAACTTCTTGGATTCTTGGGTTTCACCTCTAGCAAATGTGATAATCTCTTTAAACCCACGTATAGGTTTCTCTGAGGTGGTGGTGAAATAGCGGAGGGCAGGTAATGGATTTGAAGCGTGTTGAGCTGTTTCAGAGCAGGTGAATGAGAAGAATTGGAGCTGGGGACGGCTGACTTGAGTTCAAGTCTTGGCTCCATCCATTGCTATCCGTGTGACTTTATTTGAGTGTATCTTGCTCGGTAATAGGCTACAAAACGTCCTTCAGTCTCTTTGTTTATAAAGTAGGGCAATTATAACAACCCTCCTATATGCCTACCATCCCTGTAAGTATTTTCAACAGAGAAAGACTGAATTAATATAATAGAAACAGCCTAAGACACAATGTCTAGACTTTGAAGGGACTGAAGAATTGGCAGAGCAAGCTATTAATAGTCTCCAAGATCGAATCCACACCAAATGCTGCACTCTCCTCTGCGCCAAAGAGCAGAATGGGTTTGCTGTCTTATTTTGTGGTGATGTGTTTGTTTATTGGAGCCCTTCTTTTAGAACTGTCTAGAACTTTTCCAATTTAAGTGATTCTGAAATGACATTTTCAAAACCGGCTGAAGACTTTTCTCTGCTGTCCCCAGCCTCACCTCACATCCCCATGAAAGCACACCCAGGCTTCATTACATTTACCAAGATAGACTCAAATAAATCCTACTGTAGATAAACAGCCTGCAAAATTAACCATGGGTGAACAGACTGCTTCTAAATGCACTCTTTAAAGGGCATGCTCTTTAAGGGGAAAAATCAACTAGGGAATGGATTTGCAGATAACTTGTGTGTTGCAGGTGTGGTCTGATAAGGCACACAAAAAAAGCTCAATTTATGATTGTAGAAATGTAGTATGCCCATCATCAGGGTAGAGTGTATAAGCAAAGTCATTTATTAGGGTAAGATATAGCACTCAAATTATTTGTCAGGAGTGAAAATCAGTAACTATTAAAAATACAGTACATTTGTGAAGTACTTGTTATGTATAGTGTCTCTTTAGTGCTACTGAATGTGACACCTACTGCTGTTCCATTTTACAAATGAAGAAATTAACACCCACAAGGTTTATTGATTTGTCTCAGTTTCCGTAACTGGGAGTTGGAATAGTGGTTGTCAACCCCAGGGCCCATTTGACAATGGAGACATTTTTTGGTTGTCACAATCAGGGCATGGGAATACCAGTGGAATTTAGTGGGTGGAGGCTGGGCATGCTAATATCCCCTCTGTCAAGGAACCATATGATCCAAAATGTGAATAGTGAGAGGTTGAGAAACCCTGAGTTGCAAGGAGTGCCACTGTGCCTGGTTTTTCGATTTTGAGTTCAGGGCTTATTTCTCTGCAAGTTGACAAGATTGCGGTGGAGCAGAGATGCTATTGTTGATCATACGTTTCTCCAGACCCATGTTGCTCTGGTGGTACCTGCTAATTTCAGCTGGAATCATCTTGTTCGTTGCAGAACTGGTTGTTGACTATTCCGAATATCACCTTTTTGTTTCACACAATGAACTTTGGCCGTGTCTAGTCTGCAGGTGGTAGGGGAAGAATGTTCTTGCAATGGAGAAAAGAGGATATGTGGAGGAGACAAATAGATTGGGAATTTTTTAAATAAGGTTTTATTTTGCTTACCCCAATAATAATGAGACATTCTGTGTCTATAGTGCTTTATAATTTCCAAACACTTTTAAAGCACAAATACTTACTGAGGAGAAATTAAGTTCTGAGTGTATAGCACTGACAGAAACAAAGACTCTGGCCTCTGAGGGATGAAGGATAAGACAATAAAGGAACAGTGAGCAAATAATACACCGGAGAAAGATAAGTGCTACAGAAATAAAAGAAAGCAGAGTGGGAGTACAAGGGAGGATGGGTGTGCTGCTAGTTCACGTGGGTCATGACAGGTGAGATGTTACATTTTGTGGAGTCATGAGGGATGAGAGGGAATGAATCATCTGGCTATCACAGGAAAGAGAGTTCCAGGAAGAAAATATAGCAAATTATCTGGAATTGGAGTGTGGTTGACCAGCTCAAGGACAGCCAGGAGGCTACAGTGGCTGAAGTGGTGAGGCAAGGGTCAGGAGCTGGAGGAGGTAGAGTGGTGGGGACAGCAGCAGATGGGCCCTGTGAGGACTGGAGGACTTCAGGTTTTCCTCTCATTGAGATGGGGAGCTGATGAAGAATTTTGAGCAGAGGAGTAACATGATTGCACATAATTTTAAAAGATGAGTTTGGCAGCTGTGCGTGAATAAATTAGAAGAGGCCAAGGGGTGAAGTCAGGAAACCAGTTTCAAAGCCATTGCAATAACCCAGAACAGGAACAAGAGTGGTTGACACTCAAGAGGTAGTATTGGAGGTGGTGAAATCAATCTGATTCTGGATCTATTGCAAAGAACAAGTCAATGAGATTTGCATCATGTCAGGTAAGACAAAGAGAGGAAAAATAGGTCGTTCCATGGATTTTGGCCTGAACAACTTCCCCATTTGAGATGAGGATCTATAGAGGAGGCAGGTTTGGCATGAAACAGGAGTTCCATTCAAATGCAGTAGTGTAAGGTGCTTATTTGACATCCAAATGGAGACATTGAATTATATCACATTGGGTAGTGTTATGGTTTGGATATGAGGTGTCACCAAATATTCCTGTTACTACAGAAATGTTCAGAGTTGAAGTGATTAGATTATGAGAGCCATAACCTAGTCGATAGATTGATCCAGCTAAGAATTACTAATTGGAAAGGACCACTGTACTGGGTGGTAACTGCAGGCAGGTAGGGTGTGACTGAAAGAGGTGGGTCCCTGGGGTAGTGCCCTGGAAGAGCTCATCTCTGCAGTCCCTTCTCCTCACTTTCTGCTTCCAGGCTTCCAGGAGCTGAGTAGCCCTCTTCTGCCATGCCCTTCTGCCATGATGTTTAGAGCTATTGAGTTGGTTGAACAGGGATTGAACCTCTAAAACCATGATCTTGTTGGGTTTTTAGTATCAAGGAAGAAAAGCTGACTAAATAAAGGTAGTACATAACGTGCTCAATGAGCCAGGTGTGGTAACCTCAGCCTGTAACCTCAACTACTCAGGAGGCCAAGGGAAGAAGATTATGAGTTCAAGGCCAGCCTGGGCAACTTAGCGAGACTGTATCAAAAACAAAATAAAACAAAGCAACAATAAAAAAGACAACCCCAGGCAAACAAAAAATATATATATACAATATTATATATGTTTTATTATATCTCTCTTTGAGAAAAGGCCAATGTTTAGTTAACATGATCATTGATGGAATGTGGATGAAATAACCCTTTGTCTCATTCTAAGACCTCAGTCCTTCTAGATGGAGAGTTCTGGATATAAATCAGCATATAGGGAAATAATCAATAGTATCAGTTCTAAAAATTGTCTTTAAACCATGCTTCTTTCTGACCATCTCTAAAAAGCAAGGATGGTCACCCAGGACAGAGGCATAGAGCACATCCAGATAAAATGGCTTCGTGTTGCAGCCCTGGGAATCCTTATCAAAGTACTGATAGAGGAGAGCACAGAAACCTAAATAAATCAGTATTCATAAAACTTCAAACACACTTATTTTAAAAGCTTTAGAGTGTATTTAAAGTTGACTAAAATTGAAAACTTACTCTGTATATTTATGTTGTGATTTGGATCTTAAATGCCTCTTAAAGACCCTTGTGCTAATGGCTTGGTTGCTAGTCCATGGTATTATCAGGAAGTGGAACCTTCAGGAGGTGGGGTGTAGTGAGAAAGAGTGGGGTCATTTGGGGTGCCCTTGAAGGGGATAATGGGACCTTGGCCTCTTCCTTGCTCTTTTTTGTTTCCTGATCCTTATGGAACAGAGCTGCTTTGCCACATGTTCCTGCTACCATCATGTGTTGTGCCACAATATGCCCAAAGCAACCAGGCACTGGGGATAGAACCCCAGGGTGCTTAACCATTGAACCATATCCCCATTCATTGTTTTTCTGTATTTGTTCATTTTGATACAGGGTCTCACTAAGTTTCTTAGGGCCTTGCTTAGCTGCTAAGACTGGCTTTGAACTTGTGATGCTTCTGCCTCAGCTTCCTGAGCTGCTGGGATTATAGGTATGTTCCACTATGTCTGGTGCCTTTCCTGCTTTAACTTGTTTATCTCAGGTAGTTTTTGTCATAGCAATAGAATGCTGACTAGCATACTTTCCTTGGTTTATTTTTAGCCAACCCTTCATCCCTACCTCAACATTTTATTATAAAAAATTCCAAACATACAGAATTGTTTAGTGAGTGTCCATATGTTCATCTCTTTGCTCTCTAATGCATATTAATGCATATCCAGTCCCCCTTTCCATCAGTCCATTTTGTGTTTTTGGTGCTTTCCATGGTAAATCACAGCTATCAGTACTTTGCTCTTAAAGACTTCAGCAGGGGGCTGGAGCAGTGGCTTGGCAGTTACAGTGCTTGCCTGGCAAGCGCAAGTACGTGAGTTCAAACCCTAGCACCACGTACACAATTAAGTGTCAGAGCAACGAAAGTCACATGAAAAAGTGAATAAAAATTGATTCTCTTTCTCTCTCTCTCACTGTCCCTCTCTCTTAAAAAAAAAAAAAGAGACTTCAGCAGAAGTTCCACATTAAGTCCTTTCTGTTCCGCACGTGGGTCATTTGGTTTCCAGGGGCTCCTGGTAAACATTATGTAGTTGAATTTGGATCTTTTGAAGAGGCATAGGGAACCTAATCACATTGACTGTGATTATAGAACGTCAGCTTTTACGTATTTCATGTGTTTCTTTGCAGATGCCTCATTGACATTCTCCTTTCTCTTTATGATCTTTACTCACTTACCCAAGTTTTGCTTGGTCCTCCTCCAGTGACCATATTCTACTTTTTCCAACTTGTAATTGCCTTTAACTTAAAACAAATATCGAGCCTAGATTTCTCTCTTCCCATCGAGAATAAAGCAGCCTCTCTTGCCTCTTGTCTTGCGATGAGAAAATTTAAGCTCCTTTATTTTTCTTTGGCTGCTGAGCCATTTCAAGGTTTTGGTTCAAAAAGTCACAGTCTCAGAGCAAGTCAGACTCTCATCTTGCAGGAGAGAGGAAACTGAGGTCTAGAGTGGGGACAGAAGATTTTCTTCTTCTGCAAAGCCCTCATGTCTGAAAGGAAGAATCTGAGAGCTGACCCAGCAAGGCTTGTAGTTTACCCTTTACCTTGAGCTTGGACGACACTCAACAACACTGAAAGCTCCCAGACAGATGAGAAAACATGCTAGATGGAGAGGCTTAAAGAAAATGGATTTCTCAATTCATCACAGAAGTTTAAAAGCTTTCCAGGAGAAATTCTTCCATCTCTATAATAAAAAATTTTTAGCCTATGTTCTATTAATCTTTATGTCCACAATGGAAAGCCTTTTGCTTAATAATATCCCTTCAAATATTTGAAGACTATTCTTAAGTCTCCCCATGGACTCTTTTCTTAGAGAATAAATAATCTAAATTCCTTTAAACTTTTCTTATAAATTCTTCTTCTCATTCTTTTATTAATCTTCAGACTTTTCCACAAGCTTTCTTGCAATTTTTTTAAATCTTGCTTTTAAAACGTAAAACCAGGAAAGAACAAAGTGCTACGAACTGATTATATGGCTCACGCTACACTGAGTTCTTTGAGGGCAGAGGACATTTCTTATTCAACCTTGGACTCTTAGATCAGTAACCAGAAAACTCTTTTCCTGAAAAGAGCGGAAAGTAAATATTTTAGGTTTGGTAGTCCAAGAGGCAATGTCACTTATTCTTGGAGCAACTGCTCTATTATTCTTTTTTTTTTTTTTTGCATTTTCCATTTAAAAATGTACAAACAAACTCAAGGACCTTGCCAAGACAGGCAGTATGGCCTGTGGGCTGTAGTTTGTGAAGTCCACCCTTAGCTCCTAGAGCAATAAGTGACACATAGCATACTTTTATTGTATCCATGAATATTATTTTATACTTTATTTTGTATTCTTGTTTAACATGTGTAGTATGTTGTGATCTCAGTGAGCTTATCCACTGAGATCTCCAGATCTTCATCTGTTGTATAGACTCATGGCCATCACTCTGTGTGGTGTTTTTGCTGGGTAGTTTGACTCTCGCTTTATCTAAGTTAAATAGGATCTCTCTCTCTCTTTGCTAGAGGCTTTGAATCTCACCTTTAATTTAATGAAGCTGTTTTGAACTTTGGTTTTTTCCAATGTATTCAGCAGCTGCATTAGTTTAAAGTCATCTGTGAAATCAACAAGCCAGCTCAGGCAAATGATAGACCTGGAATGTTGGACCCGGTTCAACCACCTCCACTGAGCTTTATTTCCATTCTTTCGTTTTCTTGCCCCCTGGTTCTGGGGATTGAACCCAGAGCTTCAGAGCCTCTGCCAGGCAATTGCTTTACCCCTGAGCTACATCCTAAGCTCTTTATTTTTTATTTTGAGACTGTCTCCATAAGTTGCTGATGCTGGCCTTGAACTTGTGATCCTTCTCTTAATCTTCTGGAGTAATTGAGATTGCAGGCATGTGCTGCCACCCTTGGGCCTATTTCCATTCTAATGGCTCTTACTTCCATTGTAAAGGTAGTGGAATTCATTTCTATTTATTACCCTGGAATAGATCATCAGAGACACTCACAAAGAAAGCTAGAACACCCCCCGCTCTGCAAACCAAACCATCCTTTTTTTCTTCCCCTTAAGTCTCTGGACCTGTAAAGAGCACTTGTTCCAGCCTAGGGCAATGTGGAGTTCTGTATGAGTCAGAAGGGTTTCCATTCTGAGCTAAAATGAAGCAATATCGAGCAGCACAAATCCATAGGATCACAGAACGCCTGGGGACCGATCCCTCAGATTGAGCACATCACTCCTGCCACCCTGTCTACTGCATCCCCAGTTTCAGTTGAACTGATTCCTGGGTCCACAGGTAGCTTTCTGCATGAAGTCCTCTATTTATCTGCAGTGACCTTGTGCAATTACCTATTACCTCTCTCCACCAGGGTTAGTGGAAGGCCCTCTAACTATTAGTGTGTCAACGAGGAGCCACTCCCCCTCAGTCCTCAGCATTCCCCATGGTCCGTTGAGGGGCCATTAGATTTAGCCAGTTGTGTTGTCATGGCTGATGGGAACAGGCTGGGAATACTTCTTTTCCAGTGAGCTCCTGACTTGCTGTTATGTGGTTACAATGTTCAATCTAAGGGAACTGGGAAAGCTTTACTCTTGTTCCCTAGGGGTGAAATACGTTGCCCATAGCCTGGTGTTTCCAATCCTCCCTTCCCTCCCTGCCCCTCTCCTTCCTGTTGCAGAGACTGCCTTGATTGCTACCATTTAAAACGTCCTGGAAAGCTGCTTTTATTTACAACTACCTTCTTCTTAACCAGCTGGGGGAAGTTGTAAAATAGCCAACCCAGTGGTGGATCAATCTTTAACATTTCTTTCAAATGTTGAAGTAAAGGAAATGATGACAATTTTAAGGCTCTATTAGGGGGAAATGATCCACAGGGCTAGTGGATAGCTAAAGGTCACAAATCAGGCGTTGCCTCTGGCTCAAGGATTCAGAAGTGTGGAAGGCAATAGGAAGTGTGCTGCTCCTGAATTTTATGAGTCTGAGTTTGGGAAATTTATCAGTATGTGCCTAAGTTTTGCTGTGATGAGCCTCACCCTTCTCATAAAACAAACCTATCTGATTGAAGCTGGCCAGTCTTCCTTCCTTAGATACAGAAATCAATTCATTGTGAGTTTGGAGGGTGGTTATCATATCTTTGTCAGGCTTAGCAATAAATAGCTTCATTTGCATGTGGGGATCGTGTTTATTCTCCACCTAGTAAAAGAACAATGTCAATGACATTGAATTTGCATGTTTTCCATCTCTACTGTTTGGAGAGCCTCTTTCAAGTTATTTTAGATTCTGTACATAACCTCTCCTTTTCTCTTTTTGTTAGGGATTTTTTTTAACTCTATGTCCAGTCAGGATGGGTTTGGGCACGTGCAGGTAGCAAAACCATTTAAAAAATCTCAGTGATGCTGGGCATGGTGGCATGTACCTGTAATCCAGCAACTCTGGAGGCTGAGGCAGAATTCCAAGTTCAAAACCAGACCTGGCAACTTAGCAAGTTATCTCAAAAGACAAAAAGGGGCTAGGATGTAGCTCAGTGGCAGAGCCCCACTGGGTTTAATTCTAAATACCAGAGATGGGGGGAAATCACAGTAGCTTAAGACATTGAAGGTTTATTTAATTCTTATGCTACATGCCCATCATGTTCCACATGGCTGTGCTCCATGATTTTTTGTCAGCGACCCCACCACCTAGAACAAGGGAAAGTAATTTTTTTTCTCCATAGTCACATAGTTAATATTTTAGGTTTTGCTGATCATATGTTGTAGCTACTCAACAGTGCTATTGTAGCTACTCAAAAAGTGCTAATGTAACTTAAAAATGTCCACAAAGTGTGAAGGAATGTTCATGACTGTGTTCCAATAAAACTTTATTTACAAAAACTGGCAGTGGGTTGGATTTCTTACCAAGGGCTGTAGTTTGCCAGCCTGGTGGTGGGGAGGGGAGAATGTGGTGAGTGTTGCATGATTCTTTAAGGGTCAACTTCCTCTCACCTTTCATTGGCCACAGCAAGCCACATGGCCACTCCTGGCTCTGTGGAGGTTTAGGAGGCATTGTCCTCATTTGTAGGAGAACCGCAAATATGGATGAATAGGCATCAAAGATGACACATCCTTTCCCCTCTTTTAGAGAAGTCCAATATCTAGTCTAGACTTCTCCCAAAAAAATCCATTAACTACAATCTAGATGTTTTTCAATGCAGTTGCTTTGATGGAAACTAAACAAATTTAAGAGATGAAGAACATCTAATTTCTAGTAGTCATTCTAAGTATTAAGTATGTGACTTTTTCCCTCCCGTAAGCTGCTAAGGTTTTGTCTGACTTCTTGCATCAATCTGATGAGATTAAACTCATCCATCTAACTCATTCCCAGGTGTTTAGATTTCTGGTTAGACTTCTGAAACCAGACAGTAATCATATCCTTTCTCTCTTTGGTTATTAAAAAAAAATGTAATATAGCCATAGAAGTCCTGGGCTCTCTTCACCTTCAGTGAAATAGGATGGCCTGGGTTTTGTAAACAATATGGGCCTGTAAGATGCCTTTCTGTGTCATCAGGGGAGGTGCAGAGCTAGAGTCTTCAACCCGCAGGGTCTGTGGAGCCTTCCCTTGTCTTTTAACATCCCCTGACTTATCACTGTTTTGCAAATTAGGAGACATCATTTCTTCCAGCAGAGGGCACTATGAACCAAGTCTAGAATGGTCAATCTTTTCTGCGAGAGGCACAAATTAAGGATTAATGAAACTCATATTCAAACCCTGAAACTATAGCACCTATCATAAAACACAAACCAAAATACCACACTAGGAATGTACTCTATAAAAAAAAGAAATGCAATTTATTAACAACTTGTACATTCCAGGAGGTACAAAGTGCTTCGTTAAATCAACCAAACATTTTTAGTGGATGTTTCGTTTCTTTCCTTTTAAACTCAGGGTTTTTGTACCAAAGCTTGGCTCTGTCTGAGCTGCTTAGATGAGGTTCTTGGGATCTTGGGGCCAGGATCACAGTTTGGGTTCTGTTGAGGACAGAATGATTTGCCTCTTTCAGGCATCTTCTTCCATAGGAAAGCGAGTAACACTTTAGAGAAACTTGCGAAACGCAGGAAGAAAGTATAATGAAATACAATGGTTCCTTAAGTGCTAAAATGGAAGATGCCAGATGTTTACAATATCAGGAATTTTTGAACATGTAACTTGGAGGTTATAAATGTTTTGGTCACACACACCCTCTTTGTTCATTTGTATCTAAGCATTTATCTCTCTGGGTATATTCTTAAGAGAACCATCCAAGCTTTTTCTCCCCTTTTTATTTGGTTGCAAATTTCTGTTTAGCTGCCAAACTTTCTCCTTGAATTGTGACTATGACTTTAAAGTTTCTGAGCTTGCTCTGCCTCAGTCTTATTGCCTACAAAATGGGAATAATTATACTGTCTATCTCTGAGGATGGCATGATATGTTTTCTTTTTCCTTTTTGCTGTTTCTCACAAGTTTGCAAACTTTTTTAACCTCTTGTATTTTTTTTTTTCATATTGTTGCCAGATAACTCTCTCTGGAATAAATTTACACTTAGGAAGATTAGCTTTCAATCAAACATAAGACATTAAGAATATTAAAAGTGATTTTCTGATGCCATCCTTCTCTTGGGATGGGGAATTCACTTTCTCTTCCCAATTAATCATTTCATTATTGAAAAGAGTACTCCAAAAAAAACTCTTCATGGTCTAGTAAACCTCTCCATATAATTTTTTTTCTTGGAATGGTGACCTTTGGAATTTTACCCCCTTTGTACAGTTAAGTTCCTGGATTAAGTCATATCAAAAAGGCATTGCTAATGATCACACTAATAGCAGAAAACATTAATTGGCCATTCCCCATGTTCCAGTCACTATGCCAAGCACTTTATGGATACTTTGCTATATGATTCTTATCAAACATTTATGCTGTATCTCCATTTTGCAGATGGGGAAACTGAGAGTTAAAGAAATTAAGAAATTTGGTACAGATCACATAACCAGAAAGTGGCAGGTGCTGCTGGGCCTGCTCACAGTCTGTTGACTTCAGTATTGCTTCAGATTTTCCTAAAACGTGTTGCTCTGGTGAGAATCTGAGTATACAAAAGGACAACGGCCAGATCACACATAAAAATAGAATTCTGATTCCCAATCTTCAGCAACCAGTCCAGGAAACAGATTCATTATTTACAGGAAGCAGCCCAGGAAGCCAGCCTGCTATCTGAGTCAGTCTTGCAGGAGTCAGATCATTATCTCTAGCAACCAATCCAGGAGGCCAAACAGTAACCACAGTGACAATTGGCCCCAACTGGCTAAGACTTAATTAATATCTGACAGCTTCACTAATTTTTGTTTCTGTTTCCAAATTTAAGACCAATCAGGGAAAAATCAAGCATACACCCTGTTATAGTTAGGATCCCAAAGACTTAGTGTTTAAAGCTTGGTCCTCAGCTGGTGGCACTATTTGGGGGTGGTGGCATGATTGGAGGAAGTAGCTCACTGGGGGCATGTCCTTGAAGGGTTTATCTTGTCCCTGGCCTCTTCTCTCCCTCCCCCTCCACTTGCTGGCTTCCATGAGGTGAGCAGTTTTTGCTCCACCAGGCGCTCCCCGCCATGATGTCCTGTCTATCATCAGCCCGCAGCAATGGGGTCAAGTGACTGTGGACTGAAATCTCTGAAATCATGATCCAAGATAGATCTTTCCTCATTTAAGTTGGTTTTCTCAGGTATTTTATCACAGTGAAGGAGAGCTGACTAACACCCTCCACCCCAACCAGTCATATAAGATGCCCGTGTCCTCAGGGCGACAAACCTCCAGTGGACACACCTGAAGCCTTTCAGTATTCCCACTCTAATGTATCCCCATTCCTCTGCCTGCCTTTGAGTCTCTGCCAAATACCAGTGACAGTGGCTGACTCTCTTGCTATACAACAAGCCCCGAATAAAGAGCCTTTGTGTATCCTCATTTGGTTGTTTCTCATTTACTTCCAAGCTGGTCACCGTGCATTTTCTCTGGACGGCGCCGATTCTCTTTCCTGTGCCACACTAACAGCTTTCCACGGCATCGTGTTTGACAAGTCTCTTTTTTTCCCCTTCAATATTCAGGTTGGCATCCCAACTACGGAGAATTCTGTCTCTTTGTCTGAAATTGCTCCTGCTGGAGACTCACAGCACTGTGACTTCATCAACCAATCAATCGTATTTCTATAGCTTTAGCTGTTTCAGTTCCAATCTGCTATTGCTGTGACCTGTCTAGCAGTTGTCTCAAATGTCCACTTAGGTCACTGGGTAATTCCTTCACTTCTGCAGCTGGAGAGAGAATTTTGAGGCATTTGATAAATACTTTTGGGGAAGAAAACAACTTTAGCCCTGAGCACTGCAGAGCTCCCTCACTGCACAGAAACCTGCAGTCTTGTGGCTGCTTCCCCTAGCACACAACCAAAGTCTGTTCCTCTGGTTCTGCCAGAAACTGCCTCAGGGGTTAAAAACAGTTCAGCTGGAGTTGGAGCAGTGGCTCAGCAGTTACAGTGTTTGCCTGGCATGCACAAGGATGTGAGTTCAAACCCCAGCACCACATACACAACAGAGTGTTGGAGCAGTGAATACCACATGAAAAACTGAATAAAATTCTCTCTCTCACTGTCCCTCTCTCTTAAAAAAAAAACAAACAGGCCAGCTGTTGTTCACTCTTGGATTTTCATGTCCAACTTGTTCAAATGTCTTCAAATACCATGAGGTAAAAATGGCGCTAGTGCAGATCTGGGCGGGTAACATCTCAGCTAGAAAGTGTGGATCTGGTCCTAAGTGGCTACAGATGTCAGGGTACCCACTCTTCATCCTCACTGAACACAGATGGTTGTGCACGTGCACCACTTTGTGGACGCCTATTGTTTGTCAGGAATTGTGTTAGGAAGTCTGAGCCTTGGTCCCTAGGTAGAGGACAGGCCATAAACACAAAATGAGGAGATGACACAAGGACTTACCTTCTCAGCCTGGAATCACTTTTGTTGGCACCAGCAACGAACGACTGGGTCTCATCCGGTCCTCACACTCGTTGCAGTACGGTTGTTCACCCCACTGAACTGTGGTCACTCAGGTGACCCTCATACACGGGCCGTGTTGCCAGCACCTCAGCTGGTTCCTGGTTCACAGTATTTCAAGTCTTGACAGTAGGTCAAGTCCTGGCTCTTCTACATTTAAATTATGAGAAGTAGAGCACGTGAGTCTTTCCAAGGTCTTGTGTTTTCATCTGCAAAATGGGGAGAACAATGATTTTAGCCATCCACTCTGTCTCAGAGATCATATCCATACCATTGGAACATATTAAATACTCAAAAAATATCTTCTGCTGTAATTATAAATTCAACTGCTTTGAAATTCCAGTGTCACCGATGATACATGCTCTACAGTTGTGAGGAAGGAAGGATTGCTGATCACATCCTGAAAGTTGGGTGTTATTCCGGGGTGGAAGCCAAGTGAACCCATTCCAATGCTATGTGGCACAAGAACAAGGGATAACATTATGCTGTATTCTGAAAAGCACATGGTAAAATAAAACGTCTAGCTAACGAGGCGGGCAGGAAAAACACGAATTCATGACTCAAAGTAAGAGTGGAAACATTTGGGAGCTCCTGGTTCACGCAGAATTTTGGCAATCACCTTTCCATAGACACATGATAGAATCTGATTTTTTTTTTTAACTAATGCTTCAGAAAAACGATCTTGGTTGTAGAGAGAGTTGAACAATGGAAGTCGACAATTTCTAAGGAAGAATTTCATTCAGTACATTTCAAAGTGGAGAGAACGTGGATGGGGTCTACATTTAAATACTCCCATTTCACATATTGATGCTGTGAATCTCAATTTCCCCGAGTGATGCTGAAACCTTGTTGAGAGAACTGAATGAGATAGCAAATGTGAAAGGAAAAACATGAAGCCAAATATTTCTGAAAACTGGAAATATTCTGATACTGATTTCATTTTTCATTCTCCTAGTGATGGTAACATTTGAGAATTGTACAGGAGACTAGAATAGTTATCCCAAGATGGGGAATGAGTGTTTGTAAAAATTTAACACTGCTTTATGCAGAAATAGTATGGCTGAGGCTACTGATTATCCTCCAGATCCTTTCTCCTTTTCTTCAGTTGTAACAGAAGCTCTCATTTTATATGGGCCATAGCTGTTTGGAATGACAATGACATTTCCCAGCCTCCTTTGAGGTGACATATAAGTGGGGTGAGGCCATGGATAACAGATTGTAGAAGAAGTGGAATGTGCAAATTACCAGACATTTCCTTAAAAAGAGATGATGGGGGGACTGGAGTGGTGTCTCAGCAGTTACGGCAATTTCCTGGCATTCACAAGGTCACAGGTTCAAACCCGAGCACCACATACACAACAAAGTGTCAGAGCAACAAAACCAGATGAAAAACTAAATAAAATGGATTCTCTCTTTTCCTCTCTTTCTCACTGTCCCTCCCTTAGAAAGAGAGAGAGAGAGAGAGAGAGAGAGATGTTGGAATCTCTTTATTTTCCTTCTCTGATGCCTGGAATGTTGATTTTGTGGTTGGAATTGCATGGAATAGTCATTGGGATCCCGAGACACAGACCTCATTTGAGGATGGAAAAGCCTGAGTCCTGGATGACTTTGGAGCTGGACCAGGTAAGCACTGTACTGCTGCTGTTATGGAGGGAGAACTAATATCTTTCCAAAGCCACTGTTGTTTGGGCTTTAGTCACGTACAGGAAATATTGAATCCTAAAAATCATTTCAATATTGATACAGTCATGGAAAGACACGGCTTTACAGGGAACATTTTAAGGGGAATTTTAAAAAAAAATTTATTGAGTTGTGTTGTACAATCATAAATGCATGTGTAGTAACAATATAATATGCCCCTGATCGTAATCCAGAAGCACCCATTTTAAGGACCAAAACGAATGTGAGTTTCTCACAAGAATTTATTTTAAAGAATGCCAGTCCATCAAGTTAAGGAAGGAAAACAACAAGCCTACTGATTCTAATAAGAAGACTGGTCAAGCCAAAGTTTTGATTTCACATTATTCACCAATGGAAATAAAACCGAGTCAGCATGCACAGGTGTCTCTATTCCAGATTTCTCTGTTGATTTGGCCATGGCAGTCTGGAATTGCTAAGAATCCTGGTAGTAGCAGTGGTAGAACAGTGGTGCTTCTCCTTATATTGGGGTTTTGGACAACTTGTGGATATGTTAAAAAATTGTATCTATGTATTTGATTTTGTACTAACACACATTTTTAAAATCAAGACTATGCCTACAGTATGATCATATTTTCTTGCTGATAGGTCAGTAATTATTAATGATCTGATAAGATTCAGAAACAACTGCTTAGCTTCTCCATCTGCCAATAATGAATCTCCTGAAAAAGGAATCAAGAAAATAATTTCATTCATATTAGACTCAAAAAACAACAAACAAGCCAGGTGTGGTGGTGAACACCTGTGATCTCAGTGGCTCAGGAGGCTAAGGCAGGAGGATTGCAAGTTCAAGGCCAGCCTCAACAACTTAGTGAGGACCTAAGCAACTTAGTGGGACTCTGTCTCAAAATAAAAAATAAGAAAAGGACTGGGGGTGTGGCTTAGTGATTAAACACAGTTGAGTTCAATCCCTGGAACCAAAACAACAACAAAAAAATCAACTACAAACAAATAAAAAATGTACTAACCCCCCTGCAAAAAAACCCCTTAGGAATAAATTAAATCCTTAGGAATAAACTAAAGAAGTGAAAGATTTCTACAATGAAAATTACAGACCTCTGAAAAAAGAACTAAAAGAAGAAACTAGAAGATGGAAAGACCTCCCATGTGCAAGAACAGGAAGAATTAATATTGTTAAAGTGGCCATATTCCTCAAAGTGATTATAGATCCAGTTCAACTTTATCGAAATACCAATGATATCTTCATAGAACTAAAAAAAAAATTTCTAAAATTCATATGGAAGAACAAAAGATCCAGAATAGCCAAACCAATTCTGAGCAGAAAGAGCATCACAATACCCAACATCAAATTATACTATACAGCCATAGTAACAAAACCAGCATAGCATAAAAACAGACACATAGACCAAAGGAAGAGAATAGACAAGAGACAAGCCCACACAGATGCAGTCATCTGATCCTCGACAAGTGCCTAAAATACACATTGGAGAAAAGAAAGACTTTTCAATAATTGCTGCTGGGAAAACGGATAGCTATATGTGGAAGAATGGAATTAGATTCCTATCTCTCACCCTGCACAAAAATTGTTTCAAAGTTCAGAAACTTTAAAACTGCTAGAAGAAAGCATATGGGTCAACACTCCAACACATAGGCACAGTCAACAACTTCCTTAATAGGACCACTAAAGCTCTGGAAAAAATACCAAGAATTAAAAAATGGGATGGCATCTAATTAAAAAGTTCCTGCACAGCAAAGAAACAAGAGTAAGAAGACAGAGATTATAGGGTGGGAGAAAATCTTTGCCAGCTAATCTTTCAACAGAAGATTAATATCCAGATTATATATAAAGAACTTAGAAAATTTAACTCCAGAATGCCTTCCCAAATAGCCTAGCCTAATCAATAAATGGGTAAATGAACTAAACAGACATATCTTTTTTTAATAAAGAGAGAGGGACAGTGAGAGAGACAGAGAAAGAGAAACAACTTTATTTAGTTTTTCACATGGCCTGCGTTGCTCCAACACTTAGTTGTGTACGTGGTGCTGGAGTTTGAACCCGGGTCCTCATGCTTGTCAAGCAAGCGCCGAAACCACTGAGCCACCGCTCCAGCCAGACATATCTTAAAGGAAGAAATACTAATGGCCAATGAATACATGAAAACTGTTTGACGTCTTTAGCAATCAGGGAAATGCAAATCAAAATCACACTGAGATTTCATCTTGTGCCAGTTAGAATGGCAGTTCTTTTTTATTCGTTCAACATAGTCATACATATAGGAGGGAATCGTTGCCATATAATCATGATCACATGCATAATGACAGAGCAAGCCAAGGCTGATGTCAGTTCATGACTGGGTCCCCCCACCCCTCATCCCATGTTTCACCTACTTTACCCTCCCTGCCATGTTACTTGGGCTTCTTATGGAAGTTGAAGGTTCTCCACTGGGTTGATAATCCCCCTACTCCCTCCATGTAGCTGCTTTGATGCCCCTCTTATTCCCAATCCCCTCCCTTCTATCCCCCAGTGTCATAGGAAAGGTTCCCCCCTGTTCATGTAAAAATCCACCTATGTTGAGGTTATTATTAGCTTAGCCAACTTTCAGTCTGTTTCTGATTGTATTCTAGCTTCCATGTATGAGAGAAAACTATTCAGCCCTTGAGTCTTTGAGTTTGGGATATTTCACTTAGCACAATTTTTTCCATCTCCATCCATTTGGCTGCAAATGCCATGATATCTTTCTCTCTAATAGTGGAGCAGAATTCCATTGTATATATATATATCACAGTTTTTGAATTCACTTGTCCAGTGAGGGACATCTGGATTCGTTCCATGGTTTAGCTATGGTAAATTGAGCTGCTATAAACATTGATGAAGCTGTATCTCTGTAATATGCTGATTCTAGTTCTTTTGGGAAAATACCCAGGAGTGGTTTAGCTGAGTTATAAGGTGGTTCCAGCCCTAGTTTTTTGAGGAGTCTCCACACTGCTTTCCAGAGTGGCTGCTAACAGTTTGCAGTCCCATCAACAGTGTGACAGTGTTCCTCTCTTCCCATAGCCCCTCCAGCATCTGTCATTGTTTTTATTCATTTTTGCCACTCTGACAAGAGTGAGGTGAAATCTCAGTGGAGTTTTGATTTGCATTTCTCTGATTGCTAGTGATATAGAGCATTTTCTCATATATTTATGGACTTTTTGGACTTCCTCTGTTGAGAAATTCTGATTTAGCTCCCTAGCCCATTTATTGATTGGATTATTTATGGTATTGGTGTTAGTTTTTTTAGTTCTTTGTATATCCTGGATATTGGCCCTCTGTCCGAGGTGTAGCAGGTAAGGATTTTCTCTCATTCTATAAGTGTTCTCTCTCTCTCTCTCTCTCTCTTTCTCTTTTTTTTAAGAGAGAAGGACAGTGAGAGAGAGAGAGAGAGAGAGAGAGAGAGAGAAAGAATCAATTTTATTTAGCTTTCATGTGGCTTTCGTTGCTCTCTGACTTTGTTGTGGTGCTGGGGTTTGAACTCGCATACTTGCGCATGATGAGCAAATGCCGTAACCCCTGAGCCACAGCTCCAGCCCCTGTAGGTTCTCTCTTGACACTCTTGACTAATTCTTTAGCTGTGCAGAAGCTTTTTAGTTTAATGGCATCCCATACATTTATTCTTGGCTTTAATTTTTGTGCTATTGGAGTCTTGTTAAGGAAGGTGGTGCTGACACCTGTGTGGTATAGTGTTGATCCTATTTTTTCTTCAAGCAATTGTATGGTTGCTGGTTTAATTTCCAGACCCTTGAACCATTTTGATTTGATTTTTGTGCAGAGTGAGAGGTAAGGATCCAATTTCATTTGTCTGCATATGGCTGTCAAGTTTTTCCAGTACCATTTGTTGAACAGGCTGTCCTTCTTCCACACTATGCTTTTGCCCGCTTTATCAAATATCAGATGGTTAAAGATTTGAGGGATTGTCTTGGTATCTTCTATTCTATTTCATTGGTCTTCATTTCTGTTTTGATACCAACACAATGCTGTTTTTTTTTTACTATGGCCCTATAGTATAATTTCAGGTCAGGAATTGTGACACCTCCTATTCTGGGCCTTCTGTTATTCCATATGAATTTGAGAATTGCTTTTTCTATATCCATGAAGAATGTCATTGGTGTCTTAATGGGGATTGCATTGAATCTGTATAGGGCTTTCAGTAGAATGGCCATTTTGATTATATTGATTCTGCCTAACCAAGAACCTAATGGAATATTTATCCATCTATTCAGATCTTCTGTAATTTCTTTTTTTTTAATGTTTGATAGTTTTCATTGTAGAGGTCCTTTATATCCTTTGTTAGATTTGATGCCCAAGTATTTTATTTTATTTTTTGAGGAGATTGTGAATGGGACAGACTTCTTGATTTATTCTTCAGTGGATTTGTTGCTGGAGTATAGGAAAGCTAGTGATTTATAAGTGTTTCAGCCACTTTGATAAAATCATTTATAAGTTCTAGGAGTCATCTGGTCAAGCTTATTGGGTCTTCTACTTATAGGATGATATTATTAGCAAATAGAGATATCTTGACTTCCTCTTTTCCTATTCGAATTCCTTTCATTTCCTTCTCTTATCTGATAGCTCTGGCTAAGCTTTCAAGGACTCTGTTGAACAAGAGTGGTGAAAGTTGCTGTCCTTGTCTCGTTCCTGAATTTGGTGGAAATACATTCAGCCTTTCTTCAGTAAGCATATATTGGCTATAGGTCTGTCATAAATGGGTCTTACAAAATTAAAGTATCTTCCTTTGATCCCTATCTTCTGCAGATTTTTGAGCATAAATGGGTGCTGAATTTTATCAAAGGCCTTTTCTGCATCAATTGAGATGATTATATGACTTTTATTTTTAATTCTGTTTAAGTAGTGAATTGCATTTATTGATTTGCATATGTTGAACCAACCCTGCTTTCCTGGAATGAAGCCCACTTGATCATGATGTATTATCTTTTTGATGTATTTTTGGATCTGGATATCTAGAATTTTATTAAGGATTTTTGCATCTATGTTCATCAGGGAAATTGATCTGTAGTTTTCTTCTCTTGATATGTCTGGGAGAAATGTTTGGGAGGGTTCCAACCCTTTCAATTTCATGGAAAAGCTTGTAGAGGATCACTGTTAATTCTTCTGTAAAGATCTGGTAGAATTCTGCCATGAATTCTACCATGGCCTTTTGTAGAGCTTGTAGAGGATCACTGTTAATTCTTCTGTAAAGATCTGGTAGAATTCTGCCATGAATTCTACCAAGGCCTTTGATTGCTGTTTCAATTTTTCTACCTGAGATTGGTTGGTTTAGAATTTCAATGTCCTCTCATGTTAATTGGGGAATGTTGTATGTGGCAAAATATTTGTACATTTCTCCCAGATTATCAAACTTGGCCTGAGTATAATTTTTCAAAATAAATTCTGATAATCTTCTGAATTTTGGTTGAGTCAGTGGTGATATCTCCATTTTTATCTTTAATTTTGTTGATTTGCTTCACTTCATTCTTACTTTTGGTGAGGTTGTCAAGGGGTCTGTTGATCTTATTTACTTTTTCAAAGAACCAACTCTTTGCTTTGTTGATAATTTGTATTTTTTTTGTTCTCAATTTCATTGATTTCAGGTCTGATTTCCTGTTTTCTATTAGGCTTGGGATTTGATTGTTCCTCTTTTTGCAGGAGTTTGAGTTGGAGATTTCGATATGTTGTTCCATCATTCTCTTTCATTTCCAAGAATTTCTTGATTTCTGTTCTCTTACCTCTTTTATCTATTCTTCGTTTAAGAGGGTTATTATTCAATTTCCAAGTATTTGAGTAGTTTTTGTTGTTTTTCTTGTTCTTAATTGCTAAGATCATACCATGTGGTCTGACATGACACATGGGACTATATCAACTTTTTTATATTTGTTAAGGTTAGGTTTGTGGACTAGGATGTGTTCTATTTTGGAGAAGGACCTGTGAGCTTCTGAGAAGAAGGTAAACTCAGATGATTTGGGATGAAATATTCTGTAAATGTCTATTAAGTCCAGTTGATTTAATAGAGTTGTGTAGGTTAGAGATATCTTTGTTGATTTTTTTTGCTTTGATGATCTGTTTATTGTTGATAATGGTTATTAAAGTCCCCCAATATTGTTGTGTTGAGATTGATGAGAGGTTTAATGTTCTTGAGTACTTTTTCCATATATTTGTGAGGGCTGTAATTTGGGGTGTAAATGTTAACTATCGTTATGTCTTCTTGATGAATTGTTCCTTTTACTGTGATATAGTGACCTTATTTGTCCTTTCTGACTAGTTTTTAGTCAAAATTAACTTTATTGGATATAAGGATTGCAATACTAGCTTGCTTTTTCAGGCCATAAGCCTGGTAGACATTTTACCAACCTTTCACCTTCGGTCTATCTATTTTTGATTGTGAGCTGTGTCTCCTGTAGGTGGCATATTGTTGGATTTTGTTTTTTGATTCAATAAGCCAATCTGTGTCTTTTGATTGGGGCATTGAGTCAATTCATGTTCAGATTTAGAATAGTTATGGGAATATGGGTCCCTGATGTTGTGACTATTGCTTTGTTTTGCTCCATCTTTGTTATCTTTTAATGTGTTTTGTGATTTTTGACTTTCTTCTATTTAAAGGTTTTGGAAGTTGTTTGCATGTTCCTCTGAATGAAGTATGTCCTTGATAATTTTCTGTAGCACAGGCTTTGTGTTCATGTCCCTTGCTAGCTTGAATTTATCATTGAAATATTTAATTTCCCCATCACATTTAAAGCTGAGTTTTGCAGGGTATATTATCTTTGTCTGAAAATAGTTTTCTTTCAAGATTTGAAAAATATATTCCATGCTCTTCTAGCCTTTATTATCTGATCTGAGAAATCCATAGTGATACTAATTGGTCTGTCTCTGAATGTGATTTGGTGTTTTTCTCTTGCTGCTTTTAGGATCCTTTCCTTGATTTCCCTGTTATACATTTTATACATGATGTGCCTCAGTGAATTTCTCATTTGGTTAGGTCTGTTTGGTGTCCTATAGGCATCTTGAATTTGATTTTCTGGATAAATTCTGATATGGGTAAAATTCTCCTTGGCAATTTCACTTAGAAGGTTCCTAATGCCCCTTGTTTGCTGTTCAATGTTTTCTTCAATCCCAATTACTCTCATATATTTTCTTCTCATCTCATCAAATACTACTTGGAAGTTCTGAACATGTACAGTAAGTTTCTCTTCTTGTCTGTGTCCTCCTTGAACTCAACATTGCTCAGCCTGTCTTCATTATCTGATCTTAGTTCTTCAAGAACTGAGGTTCTACTTTCTACTGAGCTTACTGTGGTATTAGTGTCTTCCAATGAGCTTTTGATTTGGTTGACAGTATTTTTCAATTCTAAGAACTCTGCTACATCTCTTTTCAGAATGTCTAGCTCTTTATATATGTGGTCTTTCATCTCCTGAAATTGCTTTATTATCTCTTTCCTTATATCTTCTTTTAATTCTTTGATTGAATTATTAATCATATTGTTGATACATTTTTCTAGGTTTTCATCTAGGACCCCAACCATGGGAGGAGCTGTGGGGTTGACATGAAGGATTGTTTCCCTTTTTCCTCCTTTTCAGTTACAGGGAGGAGTGTGGCTTGAGGTCTGACAGTGAATAATTCTTTTGGGGGCTTTGTTGATGGTATTGGAGCTTTTTATCTCTGCTTAGTTGGGCTGGGATATAATTTGGGTAGCACAGTTCAAAGGCTGGAACCACAGTCTGTGAAGTTTTGTGGACCTGTAGGTTTTCCAATATCTCGGGGGATAGGGGATAGAAATCCATAAGTGCAGCCTCTGCATACATCAGACAATGTCAACTGTAGCTGTTACAGTGCTGATTAGCATCTATAGGAGCAATTGGATTAACAGTTTTCTTCCTTGATAGCTTTCACTCTATACTTGGTTAGCAAGCAAAAACTGATTTCCAAGTATGGCATTCACTTCAGTTTACCAGGACCTCTGTAGGTGAGGGGGGAAAAATGTCTAGAGAGCAAAGGGAATGAGGTAGGAAGGTAGTGTGGAACTTGTGAATTAGGATATAGAGTTGTAAGATAGTAGAGATGATGTAGGATATTCTGCTAGAAATAAGGAAAAGATAGAAATGGGGTGAGAGTGGGGTAATGACTTTGAGGGAGGATGAGAGAGATTGGAATACAGTTTAGGAATTGACAGAGTAAAGGGAAGAAGGGGGTAGTAAAGCCTGGGGGTCTTTTCAGCCCAGATAGACTGAGGACTGGTTTGCAATATTTCAGACTGCCACAGGTCAAACTTCAGCAATATGGACACAACAGACAAATGTAACAAATCACAGTGACAATAAAAATCAATCAACCACAGACACAAAAAACATCAAAAAATACACCAAGGAACACCAATTCCAGGAACAGCAAGAGAGAGAGAGAGAGAGAGAGAGAGAGAGAGAGAGAGAGAGAAAGAGAGAAAGAAAAAGAGAAAGAGAAAGAGAAAAAGTTTGGAAAATTCTGATTTATTACTGCTGTGGTCAAAATGTGCCATGGGGGTATGTGTATGACTTCTAGGTGGAATCTCATCCCAGTTGAGTTTGTTGGAGGGAATGAATTTTTGTGATCTCAGCTAACAGTGAGATTCCTAGGAGGCCTCCCAGTAATTTTCTCCTGTAGAGGGGGTGCAAACATTCACCTTCCCTGCTTCCTGTGAGAACAGACTTCAAGCCCCCCCCCCCCCAAGTTGCATTCTTGGGCAGTTTAGTGTCTGCCTGCCCCAATTCTTATCCAACTTCAGCCAGGGATGCAGGAGCTGCTGGGAGTTTTTGTGGATTCTGGTGCAGCTGTAAGAGTCTCTTGCTCTTCCAAGGAGAGTGGCCAGCTTGAACTAAGCACACCCGGGACTGTTATCACCCCACTCTTGGGTGTCTTGAGGTCCCCACTTGCCCCAAGAGATGATGTGTGGGGCAGTCACAACCCCAGCAAGGGGAGGGAGACATGAAGGAAACACCAGTCCACTTAGATCAGTGTCTGTGGAGGTCTCAAATGCAACCACCACTAGAGGGTATGGAATCCCAGTTCCACTTGGAGAATCCAGGACCTATGGGACTGCTTCTATTTACAGAATTCAGGGTCTCAAAACACAGGAAAGCACTGGATCCAGGCTGCTTCTTTGGTTCATAGGTCACCGAGGCTGACGCTAGCCCCTGCCCCGCCTGAGAGTTTCAGGCAGTGTCTGTTGGATCTGAAGACTTAATCCCTCCAGGATGTTAAATCCTATTGAGCAGAATCCTGGTCACTGACTCCACTCACAGATTGGGAATGAAACGATGTGGGCTAGAAGCCTCTAAACACAAATTGCTGAATGAGTAGGGTGGGTCCACCTGGCCCACACAGCCCCCAGGGAAGACATTCAAAACACCAGGGATCTGGAGCCCCTCCTCTGGACTGCACTCACTATTCTAGTCTGTATCTGGTGGTTTTGAGTTCACTGTTCATGAAGCAGTTTCCTGTACTGCCCTCTAGGAGGTTTCAAAATGGCTGTGTCACCCCACTTCTTTGTGTGATCAGATTCAGGGGATTCCAATCTGTGTAGTAAAGCTGTCCCTCGGTTCCCTTGGTTCCTGCTGCTGCCACAGACGTAGGGCACCAGAGTCCCACACTCAGACTCCTCTGAGCACTCAAGCTGTGTCTGAATTTATTTAAGTGTGAGCAGCTTCCTCCCCTCCAGGGCAGATTACCAGCCTGCCACCAGCTGGGTAGATGGCACTGGAAAATTATCAATTGGGACTTCTTGCACTTTCAGCTTATCCATGGCTCCATGTCACTAAACTTCCTTCCCTGTGAATTTGGGGAGAAATCTTACCATCCATCCATCTCACAGTTAGGCATCTCTTCCACTGTTGGCATCCCACATTCATGGAGAGACTCTTCACTGAGCTCTTCCACAGGTTGCCAAGATCACACATAATCTAGAATGGCAGTTATAAGAATACAAGTAACAATAAATGTGAGGGTGCGGGGAAAACTGAAAACTTTTAAATGCTGATTGGAATGTAAATTAGTATAGCCACCATGGGTATCATAATGGATGGAGGTTCTTTAGAAGATTAGGCATGGGACCACCATATGACCCAGCTATACCACTCCTTGGTATTTATCCTAAAGAATTAAATTTATAGCAGCAGAGTTCACAATAGCCAAGTTATGTAACCAGCCATGATGTCTGTCAATAGAGGACCGGATAAAGAAAATGTGGCATACATACACAAAGGAGTTTGACTTGGTCATAAAGAAAACTGAAATTATGTCATTTGCAGGAAAATGGATGGAACCAGAGAACATCATGTTAAGCAAAATAAGTCAGATTGAGAAAGTGGAAATTAGAGAGAAAAAAGAAGAAATAAAGAGTGTGATCACCTGAAATTAGAAGGGAGAACAGTAGTGTAGAAGAAGGGGGCTGGGAGAGGGAGCAGCAGAAGAAAGGAGAAGGTACTGAGGATTGAAACTGGTCAAATTATGATATAATAATGTGAGAATGTGTAACAACGATTCCCACTATTGTGTAGAATTATTATGCACAAATGAAAAAAAAAACAACTGACATAAAAAACAGCCTCTCCTAACTTCTGGAATAAAAATTTCCTTTATATTTACTTCCCATTCATAGTGCACTTGCTTGCTCAGCTTCTAGGGAATGGGCACAGTTTCACTGTAGTACCAGACACCATGAGGTGTCCTTTAGTGTGGAGGTTAAGGTCAGTTGGAGTTGTGCTACATGGTCTTCCTTTCCTGTGTATTTCTTGGCCACCCCTTATATATATATAGTTGGTACCACTCGATTTGTCCTTCAATTTCATATTCTGTGTTTTTTATTTTTTAAGAAACAGGGGACAGTGAGAGAGAGAGAGACATAATCAATTTTATTTAGTTTTTTCACATGGCTTCTGTTGCTTCGAGACTTCGTTGTGTACATGGGTGCTGGGGTTTGAACTCACGTCCTTGCGCATGCCAGGCAAGCGCCGTAACCGCCGAGCCACCGCTCCAGCCCCTCATATTTTGTGTTTTAAAAGTGTATGTAAATGACTTCCTCTTTCTTAATTGTAGCCGTTTCTGTGTCTTACCTGGAGTAGGCAAGCATCTGGTAAGTGCTTGTTAATTTTTTACTCAGTGTCTAGGTGGACTGAGAATGAGTGTTGGGGTACAGTGGGCTTAGTTGTGCCCCTTTATAAGAATGAATCAATCCTAATTTTACAGTGAGTCTTTTGAACTTTGAAAACTTGACTTGTCACAAATGTGGTTTGCAAATGACTCTCCAACTCAGTAAGGCAAGTGGTTGATGACCGCTTGACCAGTGGTGAGTTTTAGAAAGCATTACCTGAAGAGGACTGAATTCGTCATACCTTTGCACTTATGGTAAACTGGTATCACTGTTCTGTGCCAGGTTCCTTTTATTTGTTTATTAGTTATTCTTTTTGATCTGAACCCCATTCTCATTCCTTATAATCATTCATGCCAGTATGTTTAATATGTATCTTTTCTTCTCATTTATAATATGCAATAATAAAAATAACATATAGAACTTACTGTGTGCCAGGCTCTGTTTTAGGCCCATTACATGCTTATATCTTTATGTGTTTATTATTTACTTAATTCTCATAACAACCTGATGAGTTAATTACCTTTATTTTACCCATTTAATAGATGAAAGAAATGAGGCATAGAAAGGTTTATTTAGTAACTTGCCTAAGGTCATACAGCTATTAAGCAAGCAAGTTGGGATTTGAACTGGGCCCTGGAGTCCACATTCTTAGTCATCTACCACATCACCAAAATGTGTACTGTGCTTTAGGTGTGTGGATTTTTTTCTTTGTAAGAGAGAAGGACAGTGAGAGCGAAAGAGAGAATCAATTTCATTTAGTTTTTTTGCTCCAACACTTCGTTGTATATGTAGTGCTGGGGTTCTAATCAGCTCCAGTCCATTCATTGGATGTGTGAAATTTTAATTTCTATACATAGTATTGTGTAAATAGCATGGACCTTAATATCATTATAATTTTTTTTGATACCAGGGATTGAATCTAGAGGTGCTTAACCACTGAGCCACATCCCTAACCCTTTTTATTTTGAGACAGGATCTCACTAAATTTTTTTTTTTAAGAGAGAAGAACAGGGGCTGGAGCGGTGGCTCAGCGGTTTCAGCGCTTGCCTGGCAAGCACAAGGACCAGGGTTCAAACCCCAGCACCACGTACATAACTGAGTGTTGGAGCAACTAAAGCCATGTGAAAAACTAAACAAAATTGTATCTCTCTTTCTCTGTCTCTCTCACTGTCCCTCTCTCTTTAAAAAAAAAGAAGGACAGTGAGAGAGAGAGAGAGAGAGAAAGAGAGAGAAAGACACAGAGAGAATCAATTTTTATTGAGTTTTTCACGTGGCTTTCATTGCTCTGACACTTAGTTGTGTAAGTGGGTGCTGGGGTTTGAACCCATGCACTTGGGTATGTAACCACCAGACAAGCGCTGTAACCACCGAGCCACCGCTCCAGCCCAGGATCTCATTAAATTGCTAGGGCTTTGCTAAGTTGCTGAGGCTGGCTTTGAACATGTGATCCTTCTGCCTCAGTCTCCCCAGCCTCTGGGGGTACAGGAGTGCATCAGTGTGCCCTTCTTGCTGCTTAGTTTTTGCATGCTGCACTTTGCCTTTAAGAAGCCCCATGTTGCTCTGACAGCTCAGTACGCTTTCTTCTGATTGTTGCACCCCAGGGTGAACATCGATTGCATTGTGACTCTCTGCTCTCCCAGTGATGACACTCCAATTTCCTGCCTCCACAAATAATGCTGCAGTGAACACTCTCCCTCAGGACCTTTGAGAGAATCTCCTTGGGATATAAACCATGCTTTTCCTTCATGAATGCACCTCTATGACAGGATGCTGGTGAATTTTGAGCTCTTTTCTGAAAAACTTACTTGCGCCTTTATGGTCCTGTCTCAGGCATGGTTCCATGAGGGTCATCCCAAGGTAGAGCAGGTATTCATACACATGAAACCATGATGCCTTTATTTGCTCACCTCCTTTTAAATGTTGATTCGTGCTTCATGTGCTAGGGTGTTTTGGAGGGCTGAGGGGAGGATCTGGACTTGGATTTGGAGTTACCCAGGTGCAGAGAGCAGATCTATTGCTTGTACCTGTGTGAACAGGGGCAAGTTTCTCGAACCCTCTAAAGCTCAGTTTCCTTATGTTTGAAATGGGGTTAATTGTTGGTGGTCATGAGGATTAAATGAGATAATATGCAGCAAGCCTTCCACAGACCCTGAAATAAGTGCTCATAAAGGTGGGAAAAATCCCTGTCCTTGAGAAGTTCCCAGCACAGGAGGAGGCAGATGCTCATCCAGATATTCATTATGAAGTGACCATGACAGTAACACTGGTAAAGGGCGGTGGGTACACAGAAGAAAGGATATCAAATGGAAATCAATATAGTCATGTGCTGCATAATGATGCATCTATCAACAGCAGAGCATGTATCCAACTGCAGTCCCATGCCAAAATTATACTGTTATATTATATTGTGTATTGTGTACATGTGCAAATACATAACAACAAAGCCCATCAGTATGCACAACTATGATGCACCAAGAAAAACCGTGGAACAAAAGGAGCAAAAGACCATAAAACAAAATGCAAAACAAAACAAAAAGATCATAATGGAGCTGGTGACATTGAAGCCATCATGACCTGGCAGCATGAAGCACTACCCACGTGTTTGTGGTGCGATTGTTGTTAACAAGCCCATTGTGCTGACAATCATAAAAAAACAGGATGCGCAATTAAGTGCAGTACATAATACTTGACTCTGATACACATGCTACATGGTTTATACGACAACAAGACTACACTTTTCTAAATCCTTAGAGTGTATTCCTTCTACTTACTAAAATAAAAGTGTGTTGTAAACCAGTATACTGTGATACGCCAGCCGCCACATACATCTCACGTTTACCGAGTCTCTTGATGGCATCATTTTCTCTTCTGCTCGATGTAATGTAGCATTTCTTTGCTCATCGTGGCTCTAAAAGCAATAAGCAATAGAACATGCATATGCACCACACAGGTACTGTGTCATCTGGTTTGTGTGATGCAGTTGCCTAAAGATGCTTTTATGAGAACATATCCCCATTGTTAAGTGATGCGGGACTGCAGTTCCTATCTTGTTAGAAATGCTCTCTATTGGTTATTTTGTTTTATTCTGGCCTTCTAAGGTGTGTTCACTATTTCTATTTGACAACACCAGAAACCAAGGCTCAACGTCAAGTTGCCATTCAAAGTCACAGCTAATCGGGGAGCAGATTAGAATCCCTGTCTGGCTGGCTCCAAAGTCCAAGTTTGTTTCAAAGACTCTGAAGAGGAGCTGGCATTTGATCTGCAACATCCAGGATGAGCAGTCATTTTCTAGGTGGATTGAATACATAGACTTTTTCCTTGGCACCTTAATTTTGGGGTCTTTTCAAAGAATCCAGTGATGAAGATTCATTATCATCACAGATTGGGCACGTGGAGCACGTTGGCGGCGGCGTTTCTGGCAATCAAAAGAGGATCACATAGACATCAATTTATGGAAAGTCACATTTCACTCTTAAAATTCCCTTAAATAGATAACAAAGCATTAGTTCCTGCGTCAGTCCTGTGATGCGCATGCACCTTCTGTCTTTACGCTTGACACGGTCACTTTTCCCTGCAGAGTTAGCATAGGCTGCTGCTTTTTTGGACTGCAGTGCTTCTGTTTCTAAAATTGGTTTGTGTTTGGTGCAGTGTTGAACAAGAATAGCATTGCTTTAATAACCAGACTCAAATTGGTGAGGCCAGGGGCTTGTACTTCCAGAAACATGAGGCCACTGTAGGCTGGTGGACAGGCCAGGGGGTGGGGTGCACTTCACTTCTGTGATTTGTTCTTTGGGGAAGTGGGAAGGAAATGTAAGTCTTAATTCTCATATGTTTAACTTATTTAAGATGTGACATTAGTGTAAAAGTAGAGAGGTGGCAGTTCACATGGGTATTTTTAGCTTTGTGAGGAGAGGAATTTGGAGGAAATAGAGACACATTTGAAAAGGGATGGATGGAGGAAGAATGTGATAAATTGGATAAGGAGTTTGGGTTGTCATCTGGGGTGCCGGTTGGATGTGTTTGCTTATGTCACACCAGGGGATTTCTATTTGGTGCGAAAATTTTAGAGAGACTAAATAGGGCAATTATGTGTAGTCTAGACTGGAAGGAAAACTCAAGACTAGAGTTTAGGGGCTGGAGTGGTGGCTCAGCGGTTATGGTGCTTGCCTGGCATGTGTGAGGATGCAGGTGCAAATCCCAGCACCACCACGTGCCTAACTAAGTATTGGAGCAACAAAAGACATATGAAAAACTAAATAAAAATTGTTCCCCCCCTTTCACTGTACCTCTTTCTCTCTAAAAAAAATAAAAAGATTAGAGGTTAGGGGCTCAGTTGGAGGTGGTGACAAGACTGAAGAGAGTCAATAAATGTCTAGAAACAAGGATGGCAATGAAGAGTAGCTGGCACAGCAGAGAGATATGAAGAACTGGCGGGGCTGCAGGAGCCAGAGACCTTGAACCTCACACACTCCAACAGGAACACAGGCTTGCTGCTCCTTCTACTCCCCCTCCCCTGCCTTTCTCTTTGCTTTCCCTGTCTTGATCTATAGGGTACGAACTTCTACCTTTGGGAGGAATAGAGGACTGGCAAAGAAAACATCTTGTCCTTTCTTCTGGCCCTACCTAGGTTGGGAGGAGAGTCAAGGTTTGTGGAAGTCCAGCCCCTCTGGGCTTGCTTTCTGCCAGCAGCCTGTCCTCAGCACATGTCCATCCCCTTCTTCTCCACACCATGAGCTTGGCAGGGTCTCTGAGTCCTGTGGAGCCAGGGGAGGCCTGACCTTCTGGTTGCCAGGACAGATCTGGTTACAGATCAATGTGAGTTCTTCAGTGGGCCTCTTTAGAAATCAAGTTGATCATTTCATCTCTGTACATCTGGATGTAACCTGTTAAAAGGTTCAGAACCTTTAAGGGAAGAGATGTGATTAAGTAGCATCATCCCTTAAATCCCAATATTTATGTCAAGGTGAAAATCTTAATTTTGAGATTCTTTGAAATCTTTCTTCCTCCTTCTTTTTTCAAAAACTTTGCCAAATTGAGTGACCACTGTGAGTTTGGTGAAGGTTAAACATTTCTTTCTTTCTCTTAAATAGTTGTGGCTCTAAGGTAGTTTGTAAGGCCATAACCAGCTCTGATAGCCATATTCTTATAAATATATGACAATTCTATACAATGAACACATTGGAATCCCAGGGTCTATAAAGAACTCTGCAAAACATATGCATAGTTTTCCCTCAGTATCTGCAGAGGATAGGTTCCCTCTCTAACACCAAAATCTATGGGGGCTGAAGTCCCTTATATAAAGTAGTATATTATTTGCATTATAACCTATAAATATCTCCCAGTATATTTTAGATTATCTCTAAATTACTTATAATAACCAACACAGTGTAAGTGCCACGTAATTGTTATAATGTATTTTTTTGGAATAATAACAAGAAAAAGTCTGTACTTAGTACTGATGCAATTAATTTTGAGTATTTTCTATGGTGATTGGTTGAATCCATGAATGCAGAATCTGTAGACAGAGAGGGCTGGCTGTACACGGGCATGTGAGCGCAAGTTCATGCATACAGCCACCGCATGCATACGCATACTACTCTAGGCATGCACACGCATCACGTGCAAACACACACATCACAGACCCAAACCCACACAGCATGCTTGAAAACGCAGCGTACACACCCAGACATCACACGCAGGCAGCACACATGAACATTCACACCATGCATGCACCCCAGCAATCCCCCATGCACACACATGCAGCACATGAACTCTGCCCTTGAACACACACCGCAAGTGTTGACCACATACAAACATATATACACCACACATAAGAGTAGAAACTGCAAAAGCTTCCTAACAAATTCTCTCTTTCCTGTTTGCTCCCTTTCCTCTTTAATCCTGGGGTTTATATAGGACTATCCCACGCATACACACAGACGCAGAGCAAACCTCTGGACTCCCAAAAAAACAACTGCCAAGGACTTGGGAAGCCCAGCCTTTGTGCACAGCCCCCCACGCCTGTGCCTGCTCCCCCGCCCCCAGGAACACACTTGGACAAAGGAACACCTGCGCCCGAGCCAGACATCTTTATTTCCTTTTGCCTTTGACTAAGCCTCACAATAAAATGGCACACCAAGGGCACGACATCACTGTGTCATTAAAGTGAACATGTCACAAGCGAGTGTTGCTGAATCGAGATGCTTCGGAGGTTTTTATTTTCACCGAATCTTTGAGTGGAATCTTTGAGTGAGGCTGGCAGACGGAAAAAATGACAGTGGCCAGAGCTGGTGGAGGTGGGCTTCGCCCGAGAAGCAGCTACGCAGGCCACCCCAGGCCCTATCTGCTCTCCCTAGAAAAGGAACACGAGTGGAAGTGTTGGAGGTGTGATCAATAAAGAGGACTCACAGGATAAAACACACACACACACATGCACACACACGGCCATTTCTACTTCACTTCTTTTTAAAGTCAAAATGATACGAGTAGCAGTTTTTATTTTTTCCCTGCAGGACTCTTTGAATGTGTATTATTTAGTGAATTTGGACCAGACCAAGTGTTTCTGCTGAAAATGGCCATTGCTCATAGCAGAGACACCATCCTCCTGTTAATGTCATTAGTGAGCAGCACAGCAGTGCCTACAAAGCTCAGAGAAGAGAAATGATACCCAGGGGAACCACACGGTGCCAAATAAATGTGAGGTGATTGACTATTTTCATCACTACCTCCACAGCGGGGTTGGAGCCCATTTGTAAGGGGCCGCCTTGGGCCCACAGGGAAGAGGACAGTTAGACAATCCCACTGCAGTTCCCATTGTCCTCAAAGACATCTCTTCTCCAGGAACAAAGCCCCAGGTCACACCATTTGTCCTGAAGAAACTCCTGATAAATTTTTTTTTTATAAAAAAAGCCTCTTTTCTTTGATTAGGAGTAATAAAGGTTTTCCCTTCTAAATATCTGTCCTTACAAATCAAAAAACCCGAGATGAAAAATTCATTGTCATTTGCAAAGAATAGTGTCTTTGTGACTTGTTATCTGTTGAACTGGATGTTATGAAGTGTCTTTGAGGGCTCTGACAGAGGCTAGAATATTCTGCCTCTTGTGGCACACAGAGTTGAAGGCATACTGATGGGGTATGGGCTGGGGTGATCAGAACGTTCTCCCAGAACGGCCAGATAGTCAGTGGGTTTTGTGCATGCAGAAAACTTCCCGTCCTTTGTCCCGTTTCAATGGAGATGGGACTGACATCAGGCGATAAGCTTTTCGAATGGATAAGATGGAATCTAGAAACTTCTTTCCTCTTCATCCGGTCTGGATTTATAAACAGTTCTCTCCTGTTGTTCAGCTTTCTGCAGTCAGAATTGTTGTTGGGGCCATTATAGGAAACAATGGCATGGCATTAAACAGCAGCAGTCTCTTTGGAGTGAATGAGGATGACTTTCTAATTAGAATGAACCACGTCTTGCCTGGATTCTCACAGGGCTTTTAAATTGTAGGAAATATTGTTTCCAAAACCAAAAACTGTGTAGTTGAAAGAACATGATCCTGATCCAAAACTGATTTGATTTAAAAATTATAATTCTGGAGGAGAATGGGAAACTAGTGTTTAATGGGCCACAGAGCTTCAGTTTTGCAAGGTCAAAAGAATTCAGAGAGTGGATGGATGGCTGCACAGCAATGTGAAAGGATTCCACGCCACCAAACTGTGCACCCAGAAATGGCTACGAGGGTGAACTTTGTTGTTATGTATATTGCACTAAAATTTTAAAATTAAAAGTTATAATTTCTAGATAAGTGCTAGTTATTTTTTTTTCGTGTGTACTGCCTTAAAAAAATATAGCCCCCTAAATGTCCTGCCTCTTTCATCTTACAGTGACAGTTTGAACAAACTCTCTAAAATTGGCTTGTTAATAATAGCTCGGTGGATAAAGCACTGTATGTAAGCTTGTGTAATTGCTAATGTGATCTTTTGTTTTAACCTGATGTAAACTGTGGTGCTTTAACCAAATCTTTAGAGATTTAATTATGCAGGAAAATATTCTTAACCTCTCTTATTCTGAGCCAGCTAGTTTGCTATTCATTTGTCTTTTAAAATAAAACCTTTGGCTTCACTTATCTATCTTTTGCTACTTTACTTAGCTATATGTTAAAATATCCTCCCTCTTTCAGAAACATTTTAACCTATGTCTTGGACATGTTGACTTTTCAAAGAGGACATCTGGGTGTTTTTTCCTCCTCTCTAATCAAGAACGCATTGGTAGTAGGGGAAAGAACAATGGTATGAAGCCAGAAGACCTGGGTTTGTGGGTTTGAGCTCCAGATTTGCAAATTACTAGCTTATTTCTTAGAGTTTCATCATCCGTAAAATGGAGGCAAAACTACTTTTCCTGCGAGTGTGTTGAGAAATTCAAAAGATGTAATAATAAAACGCCAACTTATTGTGTGTTCACTATATGTTAGGATCTGTTCTGGGTAATTTATGGGTTTCAACTAATTTAACCCTCCCAATAACATGGTGAACTCTTATGACCATTTTATTTTATTTTATTTATTTATTTTTTTTAAAGAGAGAAGGAGAGTGAGTGAGAGGGAGAGACAGAATCAATTTTTATTGAGTTTTTCATATGGCTTTCATTGCTGACACTTAGTTGTGTACATGGATTGCTGGGATTTGAACCCATGTACTTGTGCATGCTGGGCAAGCACCATAACCACTGAGCCACCATTCCAGCCCTATTATGCCCATTTTCAAGGTGAAGAAACGGAAGCACAGCAGGATAGAGAGACATATCAAGGTCACAAAGCTGATCAGTAGTAGAGCTTGAATTTAAACCCAGACAGTCTGATTGTTAAGAATGTTTTTAGGGGCTGGAGCAGTGGCTCAGCCGTTACAGTGCTTGCCTGGCATGTGTGAGGATGTGGGTTTGAACCCACACACAGGGTACACAGTGAAGTGTCAGAGCAACAAAAGCCACATGCAAAACTAAATAAAATTGATTTCTCTCTCTCTTACTGTCCCTTGCTCTTAAAAAAATACCAGAATGTTTTTAATTATAATACCATCTTGCCACTGAACTGATATGAAGATGCAAATCACTTGAAAGCATTATTTGGAGCGGAAGGAGTGAGCGCGCTGGCTTATTCTAGATTTACTTCCCATGTAGGATGTTATGAATGCTGGTTCCATGTCATTAGGCCACCTCAGCAACACTCTCCTCAATTCAGAGGTTCTAATTTACCAAGGATACAAACAATCTGGAACGGTTTCCTTTGTAGCATTTATCATTCTTGCTGTATAAACAGCAAACTACCTGTGTAATTCTATGCTTCATACTTGTATTTCTATACTGCAAACCTATGAGGCCAGTGACAATGTGCAACCTATTATTCATGGACTTTCCAACAGTCAATGTCCAGCACGTAACAGATGTTTGGTAGTAACACACCTAATATTGATTAAGAGCTTACTACTACCTGTCTATCATGAAGTACTTTCCATGTATCAACTCATTTATTATCCATAGCAGTCCAGTAATGAGGCTGACATGATCACGCTCTCCATTTTATAGATGAAGAAACTGAGGTTCAGAGCACTTACGTAGAGTGTCCAAGGTCACGCAGCAGTAAATGGTGGGATATGGATTGCAACCCAGGCTGCTTGCATCTGGATCCTTCATTGCACTTCAGTTCTCCGTATGTGAAAACCATGGAAGTTTTTCTAGCATGCAATTGGAACTAGAAATGAAACAGTGCTGCGAAGTCCCTCTCCAGCAGAATATGTGATCTCAGCTTCCCAGGCAGGTGCCGCGCGTTGGAAAACAGCAGGAAGAGATCGAGGGGTTGGGAAGGTGGTGACCCTTTTTACGATGTGGAGAAACGTGCATAAACTATTGCTCACAACAGCCTTGGAAGTGAGACCCTATGCTCCCTGGGCCTACACCTCCAGGGGAAGTGGTTGAAAAAGGTCAGAATAATGATGTGTATTTGCTGCTTCTTGACATTTTTGGCAAACTTCTGAGAGAACGAAATTGGGCCAGTTTGTAAGCAAAGATGAAAGGTAACTAAGCTGAGCTAAGGAACATTCTGCTTTCTGTGTCTGTGCCCTGCAGCCTAAATTGACTGGGGATCAGAAAGCGGGAGGCTGTGCGGGGCTGAAAGAGCCAGTTGCTTCTGAACTCCAAAGAGCTGGAGGCCAGTCGCAGAGCACGCTGATTTGCAGGCTCCACTTCTTTCATTACTCTGAGCCAAGTCATCTGTGGAATGGTCCAGATATGCTAGTGCCGAGGTTTGGAAAGCGGTAACCACGGCTCCTATGTGCCAGCTTCTGCAGAAAGTGCCTCACCAACTTCATCTCATCCATGCCACGCACTTCCCCTGAGGTCGGCATTCTTGCTCTACTTTATGGATGCTGAGACTGAAGCTCAGAGAGGGTAAACAACCTATACTGAGTCATGCGATTTTGTAGGGCGGAGCTGGGATTTGAACTCAGGTAGGATTAATTCCCTCTTCTGAAACTGAGCCATCTCTCCCAGGGTGGGGTAGGGACATGTTTCTATGCAGAGCAGTGTCTGGATGATCATGGATCGAGAGACTGTCTTTTCCACCATCATTTTGTAAGGACTCTGAGTTGGGGCACCAGCAGTTAGCATATCGAACTGCTCCAAGGCCTGTCTGAGGTGCAGTGGCCCCTCGCTGAGCCCAGAGCTGCTGAGACGCATACACATCACAGTTCTTAGCCAGCACCAAGCCCCTCATGCTGCGCACAGCAAGACTCTGACGCCCGGATTTCCTAGGAGGGCTAAAGAGTATTTTTTCCTCAGGGGGAAAAAAATCATTTTTATTGACACCTAGGAGAGAAACATTCCATTTTTATTCATAATTAAAGTGTTTATTTTCCATTTTGAGAAACACAGCAGAAGAAAAATTAGATGAGAAGGGTCTGGCCAAATTGGGGCAAGTGAAATGTAACAAAGGAAATCAGCCTCTTTCTACATCGTCAGGTCCTAAAGGGGTGTCGCTGGGACAAACCCACACCTGTTTGTAGTTAACATTCATCATTCACGTGACTATGGGTCAATTTCTGTTCAAAGCCGGTGTCAAGGATTATCTCATCTTCGCAACATCATGAAACTGATCCTGTTGTTACCCATTTTATAGACGAAGAAGTTGAGGCACAAGGAAGTCAATCAGCTTATGCAACTAATTGCACCACAAATAACTGGTAATGTCAGAATAAACACACAGGCAATACAGCTCCAGGACTTAGGTGCTTAGCTGTTCATCATTGTGACAGAATTCCTCTGTGCTCAGTCCTCAGAAGACAACACTTACGCATTTGTAACTGTCAGATGTTTTTAT